>OAMR01000733.1:295592-334682 GCA_900205405.1 Echinochloa crus-galli | reverse complement strand
CGCCCGGCAGCGCGCGTGACGGCTGGCGCGCTGATTCGGCGGGCGACAAACGCGCGGCAACGACGGCCGGCCAGGTGTCGGGCCGACGCCTGCAGCCTACGGCCTGGGCCAGCGGGCAGACGGTCGGGATGTCCGGCAGCGGCGTGGGCGGGAACGGCAAGAGGTCGCACATGGAGGAGGCCGAGCTCGGCAGCAACGAGGGTAGGAGTCGGCCGCGGGATGTGGTGGCCCGGGAGCAGATGCGGCACGTGGTTGTGGAGGAGCGGTGATGCCGCGACCACGATTAATGCCTTGGAATGTGTGCAGACTTGGAATGTGTGTCAGACTAGAGAAAAACTAAGATAGTTACTGTCTTTTTTCACCCTCTTTCTACCATATGAATATCTTACGAAGCCTCCACGTTAATCCGACGTGCTAAGAAAAAAGACAAATCATATAAATTCTCACAAAAAACAGAAACATCCGGCCTTTAATTTGGTAGACTCTAATCATCACGAACAATAATAGCCATATGATCCATCTATTACATTTTTCAAAAATTGACCTACCAATGCCATTATAAAAGATAATCTAAAATAACCCCCTAAATTTACATAAAAATTACCTGCATTTGCCATAACAACATTTAGATGTATATTAGTCCGTACTAATTAGGGACCCAATCTGTCTCTCGAACTAGGGTTCAACGTTCTGGCCGTCCGCTGCGAATCTTCGCGTAGCAGGGCGATAATCCTATCGTGATCCAAATTTTGCTAGCAGGCTTCCTCTCACCATGGACGGAGCACAGGAAGATCTATTGCGGTGACGGGTGCCAGAAAGATCATAATGCTCAATCCGGTGACTTTTTGCATCTACGGCACCACGTCACCATGCGGCCGGAGACAAAGAACACCCGATAATATCTGCTGATGGTACCTTCCCTGCAGCGAGAACACCAGATATCTTCACGTCGGTGACTTTTTGCCAGCAGCCTTGCGTCCATGCCGCATCATCTTCACCATGCAAAAAGCCTAGAAGTGAAGCTTATAAGTTGTTGCGGACCTTTCCTACAAGGAGGGTGCATGTTTCGATGCCAGCAACCTCACATCCACATCACAACTTCATCAGGCAGATCGATCAAGGCTGGAGCATGACAATCTTGTGCGCCTACGTACGTCACGACCTTTCTGGCATATAGGAAGATCATTATGCCGTTCCTACCGGTGATCTCACATGCATCGATCTGCATCACAGCGTCACCATGCAGCAGAGGCCAAGCCATCTGCTGCAGTGATGTTCTTGCAGGAACAAGACTGCAATGGTATGTTGCAACTCACAACTTCGCCGTGCAGAGGCCCTCATAATTTGCTGGCCGTCAACTACTCCATGAGACTTCAGGTATGGAACATATTTCTCTTTCTCTCTTGCTAATTTTGTTTCTCCGAGATGTGGAGTTGATTTTTTCAAAACATGTGTCAGTTTCTTTGATCTGAATATATAGACATGCTAATTTCTGGGTTATTAAGTGATAGACTAACCTGCAGTTTTCATAGGGAATGAAAATATCAGGTGAAGAAATTAGTTATTGTTCCTAATTAAGTTTTCATAGGAGTCAAACCTTTGGCTGCTTTTGTTTCATGGCCGTGTCAGTAACCATACAGCGAGACATACGCAGTGGTAAATATATACATGCACACTATATCAATATAAGTGCTCAATGGCCCTAAAAAAAAGAGTGCTCAATGCATAAGCACAGAAACAGTTTGCATTAGCTATATTTTTGAAAGAGGATGCATTAGGTGTAAAGTAGAAAAAACAAAATTAACAACACAAACTTTGTTTCAATGTGTCAATTAAATTACAAATGTGCAAGTTTTTCAGTTATAATGAGTCAAAGAGTGAGACTTAAGAGATCAGGTTACAAATGTCTATATGTATAGCGTTCCTTTTTAATATAGGTACGATAGGTGTTGTGCCATTGACAGATAAATATTGATCTAAATTTATATGTGCATCAGGTATAGTGTTTACTACAAAAGAGGACTGCTGTGGTTTTTCCAAAGATGCATGCAGCCGTATGGGATATATATGTTAAATTAGTTGCATATAATCTATATTGGTGTTTCATAAATATTCGAATGTTCTCGAATACATAGTTTTGACATTAATTCCTAAGTACAAGTGCAAGTAAAAGTAAAGAGCAATTGCTGACCTAAAATAAAGCATCAGAAGGAAATGTACATGCAAATCACTGATTTTACGCTGGAATCCATCCTCGACTAATCTCCATTAAAGTTTTAGTATAAAGAGCAACGAATCATTCACTCCTAATCCCAACATATATTCCTATGTTTGTTTGGTACCTAGAGTCACTTCAAAATTCAAACAGATTTTTTTCAATACTTATTCCCATGAAGGAAGAAACAGTATTGAAAATATTACTCTATGTTATTCAGTGATCTATTCGAATCCACTCATCATACATATTTATGATGACATATTGTTTTGGGGTGTAGGATTGGAATATAAGCACATCATGTAATTTTTCAAAATAGTAATATACAATATTCTCAAATATTTGCTAGCACGTGCAGTAGCACGGGTTGATGGACTAGTAAATCATAATGAGCTAGCTATGTAGTTAGACAGTAGAGAGGTTTATTGTCACTGATCCTTATGGACACCATCTTGTGGAGGAGGAAGCACGTAGAGGAGCTGTGAGTTGGTGGCATGTCCTTGTCTAGGATGAACATGCATGGTTGGGCAGGAGGTTATGATTCGGGCCCATCATCATAGTGGGTCCACGCAAAGCTGGTTGAGGCCACGTACTGTTGTCGCTTGTTGTCGTCAAAGGACCTATATATCATCGGAGGAGGAGGCTGCGCTAGGTCTAAAAGCGTGCATAGATAGCGCTACCTCCGTATTACATTTAGAAGTCGTTTTGGACAACGACACGGTCTCTAAAATGTAACTTTGACTTCTTATATTTACAAAATTATTTATAAAAATAATATATCATACTTTTATAAAAATATTTTTAAGATAAATCTATTCATATAGTTTTCACATTTACAAACTCAACGACTTAAAAGTTATTCATGATTTATATTTCCAATGTTTGATTTAAACCTTGTCTAAAACGACTTAAAGGAATTTTTTGGAACTGGTACTATGTAGCCGGTATACTTGGCCGCCTGTGGGTGGTCTCTGCGGGATCTGGACCGAAAAGATCTTTGTTCCACGCACACGCCTAGACTCGACTTGATCTAGTCTATGTACACGTGTACCTTCTGGTGATAGATAAGCGGCTTTATTCAAACAAGTGGCTTGCATTGCTGACTTGGAAATAATACACTACTACATCTCATATATGCCAGTGCTAGTTCCAAGATTGTTGTGTCCCCTTCGAAACCTCGAACCAATTCAAATAGTAACAATGGCTGCACTGAGAGAGATGAGCTGCCGCCCCTCATTCCTCGTCTCGTGCTCCCTCTACTGTTTCTGGATGTTGTCCATCCATGTCCCTCGAGCTGGCTCGCTCTCCTTCAACCTTACCTTCTCCAAACCCCAAAGCTCTGATCTCCCTCTGTTGATTGCCCTCTCCGGCGACGCCTCCCTCGCTCCGGATAAACTTGACTTGACACGAAACGCTCGTGACGAAAGCATCACCGGCAGCGTCGGCCGGGCGACGTACAATCAGCAAGTGCCTCTATGGGATAGAGCTACCGGCGAGATGGCCAGCTTCACTACGACCTTCTACTTCAAAATAGTTAGGGACAACGACAACTACACCGGCGACGGGATGGCTTTCTTCCTCGGAGATCCCCAGTCAGGTACGCTCGCCAAAAGCGGCGGGCGCAGCTTGGGCCTCGTCCCGACCTCCACCAACGGCACCACCATCAGCATCGTCGGCGTCGAGTTCGACACCTACCTCAATCCGGAGAACGACGATATAAGCCACAGCCATGTGGGCATCGACGTGAACTCCGTCAACTCGACGGCGTCCACGAACGCGACCTCGCCGACGACGAAACTGGCGTCCGGTGACACGCTGATGGCCACCGTGAGGTACGAGAATGTCACCAAGCTGCTCGCCGTCGAGCTCCTGATGAACGGCACATGGTACTACGTCAACACCACCATTGATCTGAGGAACTACCTGCCGGAGAATGTCTCCGTGGGATTCTCGGGGTCGACTGGCAAGCACACCGAGCTGCACCAGGTACTGTCATGGTCATTCACTTCCACTCTGGAGCCCAAGACACCCAAGAAGAGAGTAGGGATCCTGATTCCTGTGCTAGTGCCTCTGCTATCTCTCTTGGCGTGTGCAGCCGTGCTGGGTTTGCTCCTATGGCAGAAGAAACGCAAGAGAAGAGGCGACAGCGACGACTATGAACAGCAAGATGACAGGGCTGAGCTCGCGAGAGGAGTCGCTGCTAGCGGCCCAAGGCGATACGCGTACCGCGATCTGGCCGCCGCCACGAGCAACTTCGCCGACGGCGAGAAGCTCGGCCGCGGTGGCTTCGGCAGTGTCTACCGAGGTAACCTCGTCGTCGCCTCAGCCGAAGACGACCGCCGGCCGGTGGCTATCAAGATGTTCTCGTCGGAGTCGTCGGCGCAGGGGAGGAAGGAGTTCGAGGCCGAGGTGAGGATCATCAGCCGGCTCAAGCATCGCAACCTCGTGCAGCTGCTGGGCTGGAGCGACAGCCGCAACGGCCTCCTGCTCGTCTACGAGCTTGTAGCCCAAGGCAGCCTCGACAGGCACCTCCACAGCAGCAAGCAAGAGAGGTTGCTGTCATGGCCCGAGAGGTACCAGATCATCCTCGGGCTGGGCTCGGCGCTGCGGTACCTCCACCATGAATGGGAGCAGTGTGTCGTGCATGGCGACATCAAGCCGAGCAACATAATGCTGGACGAGTCGTACGGCGCCAAGCTCGGGGACTTCGGCCTGGCCCGGCTCGGTGACCACGGCGGGAGGTGGCACACGACCAAGGCCGTGCTCGGCACCGCCGGGTACATCGACCCGGAGTTCGTCAACACGCGGTACCCCAGCACCCACTCCGACGTTTACAGCTTCGGCATCGTCCTCCTCGAGATCATCTCCGGCCGGTCTCCGGTGATCCTGCACGAAGGCGGCGGGCCGCCGTTCGTTCTGCTCAAATGGGTGTGGGGTTTGTACGGCCAGAACATGACTCTCGACGCGGCGGATGAGCGGCTTAGAGGTGATGAGATCCACGACAAGTGCATGGAGAGGGTGCTCACTGTCGGGCTGTGGTGTGCCCACCCTGACCAGAGCGAGCGCCCGTCCATGGCGCAGGCCATGCAGGTTCTGCAGTCGGAGGACGCCAGGCTTCCGGCACTCCCGCTGCACATGTACAAGACGTCGTTGTCAGGTTTTGCCGTCACGGGGCGTGCTTTGTCGTCCATTGAAAGCTACACCGGTGAGTCCTCCACAACAGCAACCACCGGCTACTCCAACCTTTCGTCTGGCTCGTCAACCACAGCCTTGCTCCGAGATTCAAAAGACAGAGCTTGACCCCTTCATTTTTTTTTGTTCTTTGTGAAAGGAAGCAATGTACTGCCCACTGGTCTGTATATGTATATGGGGGCCCACTGTTTTGATTCTTCATTTCAAACCAATGTTTCCGTATTTCTTATATATGATGATATGTATAGTTCATTATTACAAAATTTGGAATATTTAAACATCCTATGCATAAAAATTCTAAATTCTAAGGACTGGCCGTTTCATGTGTGCCAGCGTCCTCCAACACTCCACAATACGGGACACAAAAACCATGTTACGTCAGCAAAGAAGGCCGTGGTAGAAAACCATGTCTCTCAAAAAATTGAAGAAATAAATCGTATCTTCGATGAGCAGGACATTATGTTAAAGACACTCAAAGAAGTGATGCTAGAGAAGATGAAGCGTGAAAGGTATACTCTCTTCGTCTCAAATTAATAAGTCTTTTTGTTTTTTTTAAATATATAGCTTTTGCTATGTATTTAGACATAACACATATGCAAATATAGATGTATAGCAATATATATATATACAGAAAAGTCAAAACGGTCTAGAATCAAGAGAGTATAAAGCACACTTTATTTATAGCTATGGGAAAATTTTTAATTATTTTCTCCTTTAATAGTATACAACTCCTTTAATAATACTTTGTGTACATGGTACTCTTGCACACAGCTAACCAAACGGTATGTGCTCAGCCTGACTACCTAGTTCTAGTCAAGATTACAGCTAACAGTCAGCGCCCGCGACGGTGCTATGGTCCGAGTGCCCGCCTCCATAATTCTGGACGCAGCCGGGTGCCATTCCAAGTTCCAACACGTCTCGGATCGGAGTGTCCATACCCGACCGTGACAACGTCGCCACCCGCACCAAGTAGACTCGGTACGGGAACGCAATCTCAACCTGCTGCTTCCAGAACAGGCAGGAATTGAAGAATCAGCCTTCCTCGTTCCGCCCTCCTCGAGAAGCAGCCGCCGCGGCTCTTGCATAGCGCCCACATGAACAAGCAGGGGTCCCATCCATCAACACCCCTCCGATCCCCTTGCTGTCTTTCGTGCGCCAGGTCTCAAAAATTAAATATGCAATGTTGGTAAAAAAAGAACATCGTTTTGTGTGTAAGAAGAGCAGGGGATAGGAGTAAACAAGGACCATATAGAGTAGAGTACTACATGTTAACAACAAATTTACTTTTGATCACACTACGTGTTTAATACAATCCTTGGCTTATGCATATATGATTCTTTTTAATTTATTCAGGGAAAGAGGATGCATATAATATAAATTCATCATATATAATATATGTTCATGATATATATACTGCATTACAAAATTTGGAATATTTAAGCATCCTATATATGCATAAATATTCTAAATTCTAATGACTCACCGTTTCATGTGCGCCCAGCAGCATCCTCCAACACTCCACAATCCGGGACACAAAAACCATGTTATGTCAGCAAATAAGGCCGTGGTGGACAATCATGTATCTCTAAATATTGAGGAAATAAATCATGGTGCAGTGGCAAAGGCCACTAGCTAGAAGGCTCCCACCCAGAGTTCAAATCTTGGGTGAGGCACATTAAACTTCAGGGGTCTCTTTGGGGTGTTTTCTTTCAAAAAAGAAATAAACCGTATCTTCGATGAGCAGGACATTAAGTTAAAGACACTCAAACAAGTGATGCTAGAGAAGATGAAGCGTGAAAGGTATGTGTGTATATATATAATATATAATATACTCTCTTCGTCTCAAATTGTAAATCATTTTGGTTTTTTCAAATACTAGCAAGAACGCACATGCAACACGCACGTTTAATAGAAAAATAAGATTGCATAGCAGGTGGGGGCGCTAGCAGGGATAGTCTTGAGTCTGTTGGTTGTCAAAAGTTTTGAATCTTTATAGTATACTAGCAAGAACGCACGTGCGACACGCACGTTTAATAGAAACACACGATTAGTAGAAAATAATATGTCACACCCGGCCCAGTTTGTATGGCCCGGTAGTGGCCCATTAGTGCGGGATGCACATGTTTAGTGCCACATTGCTAGTTGAGCAAGGGTGGAGGCAACTTATAAGCCTTTGTCTTCCAGCCATAGCACCTTCGGGTTAACCCTTTTATATCGTGATGAGGCGTAACGTTTTATGATTTCCTCAAAAGTTTTAGATCTTTATAGTATATAGATATAAGAAAAAATTATAACTATTAAAGGACCGAAGGTTGATTTTTATAAATATTAGATGGTTTTTGCAAAATTACAACATGTTAAAGGACCGTGGGTTGATTTTTATAAATATTAGAGGGTTTTCATAAAATTACAATGGTTTGATGGACAAAGCGAAAGTTTTGGATCCTTATAGTATATATATAAATATAAATATATATATATATATATATAAGTTTTGCTATGTATATAGACATATAACAGATATGCAGATATAGATGTATAGCAAAAAAAAACTATATTCGTAGAAAACCCAAAATGGTTTATAGTCTAGAACGGAGAGACTATCAAGCACACTTTATTTATAGCTATGGCTAAATTGTTTAATTATTTTCTCCTTTAATAGTATACTGATTATTAATGATTTGTTTGTAGGCGTAGAAAAGTGTCGGTGCGTGGTTCCATCTTCGTTGACATTGCTATTTTCGTGAAGAAACAATTCTTCGGCAAGAGTCAAGAGGATAAGCCGATGACAGGGAGAAATTAAACCCTTGTTCAGGGCATGAATATAAGTGTAGAGCATCATTATGGTTATAACAGTTATGGATTGTACGTGTTTGATTCTACTTGGTGTAATATTTGGTGAAGAGGGTGAATGGTCAACTTGGTCCACAAAGGGTTCATTCAGGGGCGAATCTAGGAATTTTTGTTGTCGGGGTCATCGAGATCTACATGTTACAATCTAATACAAATATAAGAGTGATTCGCTAATGTTACTGTACAATTAGTGTCGGTGTCGGAAATGGCCGGCACTCCCTACACCGCACAGAAATGCGCTGTGTCTCGTCCCTTGATGGTCGATGCGGAAGCTAACACAAGGACACGGGTTTATCCTGGTTCCGGCCACGGGGCCGTACGTCCAGCAGATAGAAGAAGGAAAAACATATAATCTAGCCGTTCGATGCTGCCTCGAGGCGGCAGGACTATCGCTTGGTCCCTCGCTCGAGGGGGGCTCCGTGCCGCTTCGAGGGGTCGCTTGCCGGGGGCACGGAGGCTAGCGTGGTGTAGGCCGCAGCCTAGTGTCAGACACCTTTACCAGTTATGATGACCAGGAGAATATGGCCTGCTCCGTTGGGCCGGTACGGCCGGCTTTTGCCCTGGCGACGGTGTCAGGCCGTATTCTTACGGGGCGGCCACCGCTCGGGTGGCCCGATAATCTTCTGTATTCGCCATGGGGGGGGCCCTTCCGTTGAGGACGGGGGCAGGTGATGTAGGTGTGCAGCCTACCGTTGCCACAGTGTACGCTCCGTCGCCCGGAGACGTGGTTGGCAAGGGTTAGGAGACCCTTTGATTGCCTTGCCGGACCGGCAATGTCGTTTGACCAAGGCTCGCCCCCCGGTCATTGGTGGTTTCTTGTTGGTGGGGTCCCCTAGACCCGCTCGAGGGCGTTTCGGCGTGGGAGGCGACGGGGGGCCCCGGTGAAGCTGTGCGGGAGTACGATTGGAGTCAGCGACACCAGGGGTACGGCAAAGTCAGAAACACCATAGTAGAGCCCATCGGCCACAAAAGCAATAGCATTTACTGGCTGAGAAATTGTGACGAACTGCAACAGTACAGAACCAAACATGAAATCCCTGCAGATTATTTGAGAAACAAAACATAACTTCTCAAAAATTGCATTAACAGCACTCACTCGAGGGGTCGAGATGAGCTCGAGCGAGGCGGAGCGGGGGTCTGTGGCTTGAGGGGGAGGCGTGGTACCCTCGAGCGAGGCGGAGTTTTTGGTGCGAATGCGTCGTACCCTCGCGGGCCATTGTCGGGCCTGGATGGCTGGTAGTGGGCCGCATGATTTTGCTGGCGTGGGTCCATGTGTTTGCGGGAGGTAGTGTTTGTTGTGCGTTTTTTAGGGTGGTTACCCTGATGATTAAGGGACCCCTAATTTGGTCCCCGACAATTAGTGTAGAAAAACCAAAATCCATCGGCACGTAGATCCGCCCCTGGGTTCATTAGATCATCAAAACTTTGGTAATGGCCAGTATAGCACTAAAGTTTGCCGATTGGACCAAAACAATCATTTGGATGGCCTGTCCTACCATTGCCAGCACTCGTGCAGAATGTATTCGCTAGGTCACTGATCTGACCGGACTGATAAAATGAAATGCCAATTTTAGCACCCTTATGCAAGATTAATCAACCAAATGTTTGTTTTGGAAGGTTTGTGGAACATGTATAAAGTCTGTAATACGTTTCTTAAACATGTTGTTGAATCATTGTTTACGACTATTTGCATGTTCAAGTCACGGGGCGAAGTTCAATGCATTATCCTGCAGTTGGTTTGTCAGTTTTACTTGCCGGTGTTGATAGACAGGTAGACAACATCACTACATCAGTGAGCAAATACTCTGAAGAAAGAACGTCTGCAGCAACTGAAGGCCAGCAGTACAGTGAACTTAGCTGCAGAGTTGTTCCAGACGAACCAACTCATCAGGGTGCTTCGGGTCTTCCTCTGCTCGTTACACTGATGCACCTTCTACAGATGACAATCGGATTTAGCCTTGGGGGACGTACGTTCCTGCTGTGGAAGGGAGCAGCAGGGACATATATAACCTTGCCTGGGCCATGGTAGGACAGAAGCCAGCCATTGTTGCAACGGCCAATGCAACGACCTAGTTGGAAGCTCCTGCGTCCGGCCGCCGAAGCCACACAGAAGCCAGCGCCGAGACTGCCGGCGAAGCCATCGCCGCGCGTGCGCGATCCATGCCGCTGGCGCTGTGTCAACGCCGACACACCAGCATGCATCAGTAGTCAGTCGACGCGCGACGAGCACCAAGCGCTGCTCGAGCTGGCTGCAAACGCCGGCCAGGAAGAGTCGTCCAGGAACGGCGCAGATCGAACCGCCAGCCCTGCTGCCGGCCGGCGACCTCCAGCAACGCCGTCGCCGCCATGCTAGCTCCGTCACGCACGGTCCGGGTGTGCCGCCGAGGCAAGCAGCAAAACGGAAACGACCAGTCAAGGTTGTGTGCATGGATATCCGAGCCGCACAAGCCCAATCGGACGGCTGCCATGGCCCAAGGGGTGGTCGGTAAATCAAATACCGTCCACCCCCGATCCCGGACAGAGCGCCGCCGCCTCTGCCCGGTGCCTCACTAGAGCTCCGACGCGTTCCGGCTGCCACTCCCGGCGCTCCTGCCATGCCGCCCGCTCCCAGACGCCGACTACGTGATTGCAGGCAAGCCAGCATGCCATAGGGGTGCCGCGGTCCATGTCGAGGTCAGGCGTTCCAATATTGACGACGTCGTGTCACTGCCGACGAGACTTGGACCAGTATCTCCGACGCCGTCGGCAGCATCGCGGCGGCGCCGGTGAGCACGGACACGCAGGTCGTGGTGGCACCAGCAGAACCAAGGAGTCGAAACACCGCTTGAAGGGCAGATTCAGGAACAGATTTTGCTTCTTCCCTAGCTGACATCGAATGGAGACCGGGTTCTATAAATCTGGATCTCCTCATCACAGTTCATGGGATTAAATTTTTGCAAGAGCGAATACGAGATACTAAATGTTATGGTGGACAGCGTTTGAGGCCGGTTTTCCTTAATCTAAAAAAATGATGGACAGCGTAGTCTTGTCTTTTTTTTATTTTTGAACGAACTGCACAAGATAATGTGTGTTTTATTGATATAGCAAAAAATACAAGACCACAACTCTGAAAGGCCATAAGCAGGAAAACAGAAAAGAAGGAAAAAACAACTATACTCGTCCGGTTGGATTGGGACATCAACACGTGGTACCACTCACAACCACTCACCGGCCGGTCGGATTGAGTCATCGATACGGCCGCATTCCCACACACGAAGATAACGACGGAGAAAACCAACCGCAGCACCCACCCACATGTCGCACCCTTGCAGTCGGGGATCCGACGTGATCCGGCACTGGTAAAGAAACAAAGGAGGCAGACGTTGCAACAATGCAGGACCTATCCGACGGGATAAAAAACACCGAGTCTGAGCAAAAACAACGGGGCCTCACCTTATCCGCCGTTGGACGCCTCTCGTGCGTGGGGGCTTCACCACATCTGCCACAACTCTATGCTCCGAACTCGTTCCTTGTGTTACCATCGAGATAGCGAGCATGGCCGCCCCACCTCCAAAGGAACTTACCAAGACAAACTAGACCAACGCCATGGTTTAACATCACCACGTTGCTTCCTCCCGCACGAAGCCATGCCTTCAAAAGAAGACGCCTCGGCGCGAGGAAACCAACACCCATGTCCATGCCTCACGACGAGATTGCCACCACCAGTCGGTGCTGCCGTAGACAGCGGACCGCCCATGATACGAACCACGTGGGATCTCTCGAGACGACGCCTTCAAGGAGGGTATGACGCCACCGTCGCTCGTCCAGAAGCTAGACCGGGTTTTCACCCAGAGATCTCGTGCAACAGGATTGTATATCCACAATGGCGCCCCCAAGAGGGAAAGCGACGTCCAAGGACGCCGCCGCCATACGCCAGCAGAACTAGCAAGGGCTTTCGCCCAGAGCATCCAATCCACACTGCACGCGCATGTCGCAGCACGTCGGCACCACCGCCATGGCCATCCCAACCGAGTAACGCCTCTGTCGCAACCCACGAGCCCTAATGCAGTAGCCTCACTCCTCTATCGCTCCGCATAGCCATCGCGGCCGTCACCAGGGCCTCACGCCCCGGCCGCCGCCTCTCTGACTGCACCCGACACCATCATGCGATGCACCTTCCCATCACGCCGCCACATCCTCGCGCCCAGCCCGCGCCGACCGGCCAAGCATAGGCGCCCTTGTCACGTGCTGGCCGCACCCTCCTCACGCCGGCTGGCCGTTGCTGCCGCGCGCACCGCCGGCGCGACGCCTCCATGCGCCCTCGCCGGCCTCTCCTCACGCCGCCCGCCTTGCCTTGAGCTGCGCCGGACACCCCACGCGCCTGGCCCTCGCCGGCCTATCACTGTCGGCCGCCACCAGCAACCCCTGCCGCGCCGCCACAGTCAGGTCGCCCGACCGGGGGCGACCGAGCGGAGCTAGTCTTGTCTTATAGCCTTAGCTCAGATAAATTTCTGCAAACCCTGTAATGCTGAAGCAAACTAACTGGCTGCAATGCACTTCTTCGCACGCAGCAGCAGCTAAAATGCAGCCGATGATTGGTATAAGTGCCGTGTAAAGAATTACATACAAGGAGGGAAGAAGCCGATTAGAGCACTAAGATTACAGGACAGGTTCAGAAGAACAGGTTCAGAGTCGAGATCAATTACATAAGTCGGTTCAATTTGAAGCAAACAGTTGGCCCTCCATCTGCCTGGGAAATGACGTACTTCATCAGGTTACTGAGCACCGACCGAGTTCATGCAAATGCCTTGCATCAGGTTACAAATGATTGTTCTGAGAAGGTATGACTGACCGGGTATCTTATCTGTGGTGATCAAGTCCTTTTTTTTAGATAAAGGAGAAAAACTCCGGTTTCCACTTACAAAGTCTTGTAAGCTTACAACCACACCCGACCGACAACTAAAAAACACAGCATCTAGGCTGCCAAAGCGACAGAAATAAACTGGACCAAACCAGACAGCACGCAGGCTGTAACAGCAGTTCAAGAAAACAGCAGGCCATAACAAAATGAACTACGGAGCCGGAAACTCGATACGCTTGCAGCAATTCCAGCCTGCCTTAGAAAAGAAGCTCAATGCTTGCACTTCCAGCAAGTCAGATCAAGTCCTTTAGGAGAGCACGAGGGTATCTTGTTTTCCTGGAGCCGGTTGTTGTTGCAACACAGATAGACAACAATGAAGAGGAGTTGCCGGCGCGAACGTCAACAGTGCACCCCCTGCGGCGTTGCCGGTCGTGGTGTTGGAGCAGCAAGCAAGCCAGAGCGCCGCCGCGCGCGTTCTGGCTGCCAGTCGCGGACGGAGTTAATGTGTCAACATGTGCCTGCTGGTAGACGTTGATGTTCAGAACGGGAGCTAGCAATGCATTATCCTATCCTGAAGTTGGTTTTTCAGCGTTACGTGCCTGTTGCCGCACGTACAGGTAGACAAAACAACACCAGTGGCCAGTAGTACCTCTGAAGAATTCACGTCTGCAGCAACGTACTGAAGACCTGCATGACAGACAGGACAGTTCACGTACTGCAGAGTTGTTCAAGACGAACCAACTCATCAGGGTCCTCTGTCTTCCTCTGCTCCTTACACTGATGCACTGCACCTTCTTGATATTACACTCCATGTAGTCCTCCTCCTCCATGGCCCATGGGGCGCGCCCTGGTGTGTGTGTGTGTGTGTGGAGTTCAGTAGTTAGCTGATGCGTCAAGCAAGCCAGAGACGCCAGATGTGTTCGCAGTGGCACAAGGCATTCATTGAGCGAGCCTCGACCCCGGCGGCAGCTCCAACTCATCCTGGAACACGACAACATTGTCTCTCCGCCCAACGATTGTTTGGGGACCTAGGCGGTGGTCGGTAAATGAGATACCGTCCACCCCTGACCCCCGGGCCCCGGTAGGCAGGGCCTCTGCTCCGTGCCTGCTGCGACGGGCGACAGTCTGCCCCGGACGCCTTCTCACCCAGAGCGTGGCCGCGAACCGGCAGCCGGCTTCGCCGCGTGCAAACCCCAGTCCTTCCCGGCCACCCCGCTCTGCGTCCTCCTGCCTCCGTGACTCGAACGCTCCCTTCATTACCGATCTTGGTCAACCGATTCATCAAGATCGGGTGTCGGAACCATGGTTTTAAATAGCGGGCTAATGCGTTTAGCGACAAGGCTGCCATTATATATGACGTTTATCGGGTTAAATGACATAGCGGCAACCCTTTCCAGCAGCTATATCCGGCTATAGCGGCTATTTAGAACCTACTCCGAGCAGAGACCACGTACGGTACGGGCCATCTGCAGCATAATGCATTGAACTTCGCCTCGTGAGTTCAACTTGCGAATATTCGTAAAACAACATGCTTAAGAAACGTATTGCAGACTATAAATCTTCCACAAACCTGATGCTATGTTTCCAATATGATTTGAGTCTCATGATATCTTCCTCCCTTCCCTGTATGTTCTTAGTAAACTTTATTTACTCGCCAGTCCTTCCAGAACAAACATTTGGTTCATTAATCTTGCATAAGGGTGGTAAAACTGGCATTTCATTGGATCTGTTGAGTCAGATCAGTGACCTGGTGAATACACTCTGCACGAGTGCTAGCAATGGTAGGACAGGCCATCCAAATGATTGTTTTGGTCCAATCGGCAAACTTTAGGGCTATACAGGCCATTACCAAAGTTTTGATCATCAAGTTGACCATTTACCCTCTTCGCAAATATTACACCAAGTAGAATCAAACACAATTCAAAGTGAGGACATAATTTTCATTCAGTAATAAATAATCCTGCCCCATATATATACGCCGTGGGCAGTACGTACATTGCAACATTTCACAAAAAGAAAAGAAAACATGAATGAATAAATCAAACTCTCTCTTTAGAATCTCGGAGCAAGGCTGTGGTCGATGAGCTGGAAGAAAGCTTGGAGTCGCCGGTGGTTGTCGTCGTCGTGGAGGACTCACCGGTGTAGCTTTCAATGGACGACAAAGCACGCCCCTTGACGGCGAAACCTGACAACGATGTCTTGTACATCTGCAGTGGGAGTGCCGGAAGCCTGGCGTCCTCCGACTGCAGAACCTGCATGGCCTGCGCCATGGACGGGCGCTCGCTCTGGTCAGGGTGGGCACACCACAGCCCGACAGTGAGCACCCTTTCCATGCACTTGTCGTGGATCTCATCATCACCCCTAAGCCGCTGATCCGCCGCGTCAAGAGTCCTATTCTGGCCGTACAGACCCCACACCCATTTGAGCAGAATGAACGGCGGCCCGCCGCCTTCGTGCAGGATCACCGGCGACCGGCCGGAGACGATCTCGAGGAGGACGATGCCGAAGCTGTAGACGTCGGAGTGGGTGCTGGGGTGCCGCGTGTTGACGAACTCCGGGTCGATGTACCCGGCGGTGCCGAGCACGGCCTTGGTCGTGTGCCCCCTCCCGCCGTGGTCGCCGAGCCGGGCCAGGCCGAAGTCCCCCAGCTTGGCGCCGTACGACTCGTCCAGCATTATGTTGCTAGGCTTGATGTCGCCATGCACGACACACTGCTCCCACTCATGGTGGAGGTACCGCAGCGCGGAGCCAAGGCCAAGGATGATCTGGTACCTCTCAGGCCATGACAAAAATCTCTTGCTGCTATGACTGTGGAGGTGCTTGTCGAGGCTGCCTTGGGCTACCAGCTCGTAGACGAGGAGGAGGCCGTTGCGGCTGTCGCTCCAGCCCAGCAGCTGCACGAGGTTGCGGTGCTTGAGCCGGCTGATGATCCTCACCTCCGCCTCGAACTCCTTCCTCCCCTGTGCCGACGACTCCGACGAGAACATCTTGATCGCCACCGGCCGGCGGTCTTCTTCGGCGGCTGAGGCGACGGCGAGGTTACCTCGGTAGACGCTGCCGAAGCCACCGCGGCCGAGCTTCTCGCCGTCGGCGAAGTTGTTCGTGGCGGCGGCCAGCTCGCGGTACGAGTATCGCCGTGGGCCAGTAGCAGCGACTCCTCTGGCGAGCTCAGCCCTGTCATCTTGCTGTTCATAGTCGTTGTCTCTGCTTCTCTTGCGTTTCTGCCATAGGAGCAAACCCAGCACGGCTGCACACGCCAAGAGAAATAGCAGAGGCACTAGCACTGGAACTAGGACCCCTAATCTCTTCTTGGGAGGATTGGAGGAGACGATGAGAGGTGCCGGCGCCGGTGCTATTGGGATCTTGGGCTCCAGAGTGGAAGTGAATGACCATGAGAGTACCTGGTGCAGCTCGGTGAGCAGGCCAGTCGACCCCGAGAATCCCACGGCCACATTCTCCGGCAGGTAGTTCCTCAGATCAATAGTGGTGTTGACGTAGTACCATGTGCCGTTCATCAGGAGCTCGACGGCGAGCAGCTTGGTGACATTCTCGTACCTCACGGTGGCCATCATCTTGTCACCGGACCTCAGTGTCGTCGTCGGCGTGGTGGCGTCCGTGGACGCCGTCGAGTTGACGGAGTTCACGTCGATGCCCACATGGCTGTTGCTGATGTCGTCGTTCTCCGCATTCAGGAAGGTGTCGAACTCGACGGCGACGATGCTGCTCCCGCCGCCGCCGGTGCCGTTGGTGGAGATCGGGACGAGGCCCAAGCGGCTCCCGCTGCTGTTGGCGGGGATACCTGACTGGGGATCTCCGAGGAAGAAAGCCATCCCATCGGCGGTGTTGTTGTTCTTGTTGTTGTCCCTAGCTATTCTGAAGTAGAAGGTCGTAGTGAAGCTGGCCATCTCTTGGGTAGTTCTATCCCATAGAGGCACTGGCTGCACGTACGTCGCCCGGCCGACGCTACTATTGCTGCTCATGGTTGCACTGTTTCGTGTCAGCTCAAGTGTATCCGGAGAGAAGAACGCATCGCCGGAGAGGGCAATCAACTGAGGGAGATCAGATCTTTGGGGTCGGGAGAAGCTAAGGTTGAAGGAGAGCGAGCCAGCGCGAGGGACATGGATGGACAGCATCCAAAAACAGTAGAGGGAGCACGAGACGAGGAATGAGGAAAGGCATCTCATCTCTCTCAGTGCTGCAGCCATTGTTACTATTTGGTTCGAGGTTTCGAAGGATATTGCAAATCTTGGATATAAGGCAAGCCATTTGTTTGAATATTATGTTTTTCTGCGACGATGAATTGATCTTTTCACTCTGAATAATCTACGGTACGCTGGCGTACGTGCGAAACCGCGTGGGCCAGTATACAGACTAGAGCAAGTCGCCGATGTATAGTCTACGCGTCTGGAACAAAGACTATTCAATTTGGTTACAATATAAAACACGTACTATTCAATTTGGTTACAATAAGGTGAAAGGTTTTGGACTGAGTGACATTAATTTGTGTTTTACTGTTCTCTTAATTATTTTGCCTTCTTATTTTGCACACTAATAATCCCCGTGAAGCAATTTCCAATCAATCCGAGAAGGCTCCACAGCTACCAGTGGGTATAAGGCTTATGTGCATTGTATTGTGCACATTAGGTAAGTGTCGCCTATGATTTTTGAGGACATTCCTTATTAATCTGACACTAAAACAAATGCCGGTTCCTTTTTGGCCCTGAAAAGTTTTCTCTCCTCTATTTGTTACTGACTTTCAAATTTTATTTCTTATTTGACATTTTTGTCAGTTAAGTTAGGCAAAACGACCTCGAAAAACCTTCAAATTTCATGGAACTTTTTCTAATAATATAACATATGGATATGAACATATTTTATTTGAAAGAACATATCTACCTTTATGGTTTTAAAACTAAAATTCACTAAATTAGACTATCTTTAAAACTAATATGTATTTTATACCACCAAACTACTTTAAAAAAATTATGAAAAATAAAAATTGTTAACCATATGTAATGTGGTAGTTTACAAAATTATTTTCTGAATTAGGTTACATATAGAATTGGGACGAACATGGTATTTGATAAATTATAGATGAAAATCGTACTTATCTATTTGACTTATGATAGAAATAGTTTTATACACTATTGTATCACATATGAAAAATATTAGTTATTTTTCCTTAATTTTTTGAAAGCAGTTTAGTCCTATAAAATTAGATTAGTTTTTGAATGGTGTAGTTTGGTGAATTTTAAGTTTAAAACTATCAAGATGTATGTATTGTTTTCAATAACATATGTTTATGTCAACAATGGTTTATGTCTATTTGTTATATTGTTAGAAAAAGTTACGTGAATTTACAATGTGATTTGGAGGACATTTCGTCTGAATTAACTTTTGAAAGTGACAAAAATATCAAATGAGGAATGAAGTTAATTAAAAGCCAATGTTAAATTCAGGACCAAGAAAAGAACCGGGTTTTATTTTAAGGTCAAATAAGGAATTTACTCATGATTTTTTCGACCACAGTAGAATGTAAAAAAAATCACTACTAGAAAAACCTCCTTTTTCATTGCCCCACAAGTATAAATCCAAACTTGAACCGGGTACTAGACCCAAAATAACTTTAATCCCGGTTGATATTACTATCTACGGAGTAAGTATTAAAAGGTCACCACGAGTTTATACAAAAGAAAATCATGTCTTACCAAGAAAGGTGTGCTTTGTATGTGAAGTGATTGGGAAGTGACATGGAAGGTGAGAGGTCATGGATTATGTATTTTGTTGGAACTTTTACGCCCTATAGTACCAGGTCATCGTGCCAATTCCAAAAGATTCTGTGATAGTACCCGGTATTAAAGAGGTTTTGGAACCGGTTCTCTGATAGTGATTGTACCTTTAAAGAGATACATGTATATATACAACTTGGGCTTCGTATATCTAGAACTAGAAAAACATGTACATGCATTGGGTCCATATTCATAGATACAACACATTTAACAATTAATTGAAATGTGGATTCTAAGAAACGGCACAAAGATATGCTTTACTAGTACTCTAGAATAGTTCATATTGTTACTTATTTTTACATTGCTTTACATTACCTAAAGTAGGACAGCCAGGCGTGACTTCTCTCTGGAGTCCACGTGACAAATAAATGGTCTAACCTTTCAAATCAGCTGTCGAATTTGGTACACGGAGGGTTCCACGTCCTGCATCTTTGGAGCCACTAGAAGTCTTCGCACGAAAATTCGTCTTCAATCCGTTGCTATCTCAACACGATGACTGGTCCTATAGCAAACTAGAATATATGTTGGTGGGTTAATTTCTATAAACGAAAGCCATATATATAGATATGCTGTTTTTATTACTAGTATATAGATGTACATGCATGTTATATGGTATCAAAAAGTTCAATGACTACCAAGTTCAAATTTAACTACAGATTAAACACTCAATAATACCGTGCCTAAAAAAATTCATTATTATAAGTAGAGTTTTATAATTGGCTCTTTAGGTAATAATTTAGATTGTAAGAAGAGAATCTTTACGGGGGATTTTCTATAATATTCTATATAGAAAAGAATTATGATTTGATCTAATTAGTTTGGAGGGCCTCTTTGTAGACCAAATATTTCTGACTTGCTGGTGCTTCGGTGAGAAATACGGGTAATGGATTAAGCCAATCTCAACCTAAGACAATAGATATAGTGTTCATGGTCTCCACCTCATTAAAAAACTAACAGTAGACATCAATCTTCCAATGCAAACACCACTCTTCCACACTTTTATTTAATGCTACTCATCTCACATATTATCTTGGATATTGTGTAGGAACCATGTTTCATGTAAGACATGGTTTCCTTCTCTTTCTTCATTTAATCCCGTGTCACATCATTTTTTATCCTAGGTGACATCACATTTACTTTTATGGATATCATTCTAGTTATTAGGTTGGGATTACCCTAACGTGGCACGCGGTGGCACTAATGCCAAGCTCGGCTTGGCTAATTTGTGACCTTCCGGTCGAGGTGCGCCCATTTGTCCACCATTTCGAATCTATTTTTTTTTGTCTATCGGTACGTCTAGCATAACTGCTTCTCTCTGCTGCTCGTTCTTAATTAGCCACATCCCGCTACTACTATCACTACACCACAACCCCAATTTAGCGAGTGACTTCAGTCGCTAAAATTTGTTAATCACCCTCAAACCGTCCATAGGTAAAAGCAGACCATCCGACGGTAATTTAAAGTGTACCTAGTGACCGTCCGTCAGTATATACTGTCCATCGGTAAAACTTCATTTGGGTCGAATCGTCCATCGGTGAATAAGGCCCACCCACGTGAAGACTTGTCCAGGCCCAATAGAAACCCTAGGTAGCAAAATAATAGTCCATCCCGCCACCGTCACTCCCAAAACGCCGCCGCCGCGCGCTATGCTTCCCTCTATGCGCCCCTCCGCTGCCCCCAAAATCTCAGCCTCGCGCCTCTCGCCGCAAAATCTGGCCAGCGCGCCCTCCAAATTTCCTCGCGCCCCTCGGATTTTCGCTCGCCGCCGCGCCCTGCCTCAGATTTTCACTCGTCGCGCCCCACCTCTAAATCTCCACCGAGCGCCCCGCCTCTTCCTCCCCACGCCCCCTCATCTGGATCCCAAATCTCCTCCGAGCACCCCACCCCTCACCTGCACACTCGCGCCGCCGCCTCCGTTGGCTTCTGCGGCAGCTCCAACTCCTTGCCCCCGCTGCAGCACTGGCCTTGCCCCCCCGCGGCAGCGCCGGCCTTGCCTCCCGCGGCAGCGACGGCTCGCGTCCCGCGGTAGCCCCGGCTCCTTACCTGCTGCAACAGCGCCGACGGCTACTGGGGCTCTGCTTCACACTTGCTGATTGAAGGTGAAGCGCACATTGTGAACGCCTAAATCTTCTGCTTCCCCCAACCTCCAAATCTGTACGCAAGTGTTGGCTTCTCCTCTGCACTCCCATGCCAGGCTGAAGGAATTGTATTGTTTCTTGTAGATTCACTTTTAGGAGTAGCGTCATTTATGGGATTTTGTTTCTCCGTAACCTTACTAATTTAGGATTATGTTGTTCCGTAGTCATGAATGAGAACATATATGTGAACCTGCATGTGTAATATTTAGTGCTTTGTGTTGGTCACTTTCTTAAAAAATTATTTGTTTTTTCATCTGGTGCTTCCTTGTCTCAAGGAATGTGTGAGGAAGCACCAAATGTTACACATGCAGGTTCACATATATGTTCTCATTCATGACTACGGAGCAACATAATCCTAAATTAGTAAGGTTACGGAGAAACAGAATCCCATAAATGACGCTACTCCCAAAAGTGAATCTACAAGAAACAATACAATTCCTTCAGCCTGGCATGGGAGTGCAGAGGAGAAGCCAACACTTGCGTACAGATTTGGAGGTTGGGGGAAGCAGAAGATTTAGGCGTTCACAATGTGCGCTTCACCTTCAATCAGCAAGTGTGAAGCAGAGCCCCAGTAGCCGTCGGCGCTGTTGCAGCAGGTAAGGAGCCGGGGCTACCGCGGGACGCGAGCCGTCGCTGCCGCGGGAGGCAAGGCCGGCGCTGCCGCGGGGGGAGTTACCATGATATTAACATAATAAGTTGCATGTAGGCACACAAAGGCATATTTACAAAGGGTGAACGGTTTCCTAGCTTATGCGTTTAGAAATTCAGCAATAGGAAACAAGATATTGTGCCCTTGCAGAAAGTGTGTTAACTCATTTTGGAGAGAGGCAAGTGATGTGCGTGAGCACTTGATATGTGATGGTTTTCTAAAAGGGTACACAAAATGGAACTTACATGGAGAAACAAATTCCCCATATATGAATCATGGGAATAGTGATGGTGCTGATCATATGGAGGAATCTAATGAAGAAGATGAAATATCTGAATTGCTTAGAGACCTAGCCTGTGGTTTGGATGATAGAGGGGATTTTGAGGACAACAGTTCTGTCCAGCAGCCTTGTGATGAACTGCGGGCCCTTCAAAAGTTGGTAGATGCCAATAGTCAAGAGTTATACCATACTTGCAAGAATTATACAAACTTGCGTTTCCTAATTAGATTGCTTCATATCAAACTCCTTGGAGGATGGACTGATAAAAGTTTTGACCTGCTACTAGATCTGCTTAATGGTGCATTACCTGAGGGTTCAGCTCTTCCTAGAAACTACTATGAAGCTAAGAAACTGATTAAATCCATAGGACTGGGGTACGTTAGTATTCATGCATGTCCAAATGATTGCATTCTTTATTGGAGGGATCATAAGACTCTAATTCGTGCCCAAAGTGTAAGGTTTCAAGGTGGAAATCAGTTAGAAAGAGTCTAGATGGGAAACATGTATATAAGGTTCCTAGGAAGGTTCTTCGCTACTTTCCCATAAAGAAGAGGCTACAAAGGTTGTTCCTATCTTCTAAAACAGCAAAGCTAACTAGGTGGCATGATGAGGAACGAACAAAAGATGATGTACTTAGACATCCTGCAGATTCTCCTCTATGGAAAGACTTTGATGATAAACATCCAGAGTTTGCTGCAGACAGCCGCAATATCCGTCTAGCATTTGCCACCGATGGTTTTAATCCATATAGGGGCATGAATGTTAGCTATAGCATTTGGCCTGGTATTTGCATCCCATATAACTTCCCACCTTCAGTGTGCATGAAACAATCAAATTTCATCCTTTCTTTGTTGATTCCTGGTCGACATGCTCCTGGTAGTGATATGGATGTCTATTTTCAACCACTTGTTTATGATCTGTTAGATATGTTTGTCAATGGAGTGAGAACTTATGATGCTTCCAAGAAGGAGTTCTTCCAACTGCGGGCAGCGGTATTGTGGACTATTACTGATTTCCCAGGTCTAGGCTATGCGTCTGGTTGTGTCACATCTGGTGAAGCAGCATGTCCTGATTGCCACTCCTATATATGTTCACTTAGACTTGGTAACGGCAGCAAGACCTGCTATATGGGTCATCGTAGGTTCTTGCATGAAAATCACCCATTTAGGTTTGATGTTGAAAAATTTGGTTCAATTGAGCTTAGGTCAGCACCTACTCCACTTTCTGGTGAGGAAATTTTGAAGTGCACAGAAAATATTGTTACTATTTTTGGAAAGGATCCAACTGGAAAGAAACCAGCAAACAAGAGACGTAAGGAAGGGGAGCCATTAGTCATTTTCAAAAGGAGATCTATTTGGTTCATACTTCCATATTGGAAAGAGTTGATGATGCGACATAATTTTGATGTCATGCACATTGGAAAAAATTTGGATGAGAACTTTGTTAATACATTTTTAGGTACTGATGGGAAATCTAAGGATAATTTAAATTCTCGCTTAGACCTTCAAGCTCTAGGTATTAGAAGTGATCTTCACCCTATTGAACTTGAAGGTCAATTTTATTTACCACCTGCACCATACACAATGAGCCCAGATGAGAAGAAATTATTTTGTGAAGTATTAAAAGGGGTAAAATTTCCTGCTGGTTATGCATCTGATATACGGCACAATGTTCATGTCAATGAGAGAAAGTTGTTCGGGCTTAAGAGTCATGAGAGCCATATTGTTCTACAACACTTGCTGCCACTAGCTGTGAGAAAGATATTGCCAGAAATAGTCAGTGCTGCAGTGATTCGTGTTAGCAATTTTTTCAAGAAACTTTGTCGACCTGCTATTCGAATAAGTGATATGGAGAATCTAGAGGCTGAAATAGCTGAAACCTTGAGCCTTCTTGAGACTATATTCCTTCCTTCTTTTTTTGACATCATGGTACACTTGATGGTTCACCTTCCTGCCCAAGCAAGAATGGCTGGTCCAGTACATTTTTGTAGCATGTGGCCTGTTGAGAGGTAATTCCCTTAGGCAAATTGCATCATAGGAAAAAATAAATACCCTAGTTTTACAACATCATGAGCCTATTGTATATATGTGTACAGGTTTTTGATGAGATGCAAGGGTGACGTTCGAACAAAAAGTCATCCAGAGGGGTCCATTATGGAGGGTTCTTTGTTTTATGAGAGCCTTACACTTTGTTCTCGCTATTTACATAGTGAGACTCAATTTAATCGGCGGGTTAGAAATGATGTGGGGCTTCAAGCAGAAAACTTTAGTACAACTCCTTTCTTTCGCAGCATTGGTTGGGGTTTGGCTGGAAAGTGCATAGTGAATTTAGACTACAAGACTTGGCTGCAAGCACATAGATATGTTCTGTTCAACTATGCCAATATAGGACCTTACTTGGAGTAAGTTATCTAATTCACTAAACAACATAGATTAGTTTTCCATGCATGGTAAAGTAATATATTGAACTTTGCAGTAAGCATGCTCAATATCTATCCTCAATTGGTCTTCGAAAATGAGACATCAACCGCGTGCAACATGAATCCTTTCATGAGTGGCTTAGGTCACATGTAAGTAGGAAGAAAACTTAGCACATGTCATTTGAGATGAACATAACACCTACCTTAACAGTAGTGTTTTCATAATAACAGGTGGAAGAAATGTGCGAGGAAGCACCAAATGAGATACAAATATTAGCTAAGTCACCAATGATGATTGCACGAAAGTATAGTAGCTACACAATAAATGGATTTGATTTCCATATAGAATTTTATGATGAGGGTAGGTCTGTTCAAAATAGTGGAGTTGCTCTGGTCGCAGAGTCAGCATGTTTTGAAAGTGGAAATAATGATATGACAATAGGAAGCAGGACCTATTATGGTATTATAAAGGAGATTATTGAACTGAACTATCAACACAAAGGAAATGTTGTTCTTTTCAAGTGTGATTGGGTTGACAACCGTGTGCAGGACAAATGGGTGAAAACTGATCAGTTTGGGATCACCTCTGTCAACTTTAAGCATTTATACAATACTGGTGAAAAAATATCAGATGAGCCTTTCATTCTAGCATCACAGGCAATTCAAGTCTTTTATGTTCCAGACCTCGTTGATACTGAGTGGGTAGCTGTTCTTCAGTCAAAACCAAGAGACTTCTATGACATGGATAATTTAGAGATTGAACACCTAGATAATGGTAATGGGCTAGTTGTGCCATTACCTGATCTAAATGGCAATGTTACTGTGGATGTTGTTAATGCGGTTGTTCCTACTGTTAGAACAGATATAAATGGCATAGTTGTTGATGCAAAAAAGTGTAAAAAAAACTCTAAGTAGTAAGTCTACTTTGCACAATGTGGCTGCTATGTTTTGTTACAGCTGCTTGCAAAATAGTTTCTCTTCTATTTACTGATGTATTTGTGCTTTTTCAGGAGAATCTCTTAATCTTCCTCCCATGAGAACACCTAATCTGCAGCCGAATCAACCTAGCAAAAGAAGAAAGGTTAGTCTATTCATCTTAATCTCCATACTAAGAACACCATTGTACAATAGTGTCTGAACATTTGTAACCAACTAATTCACACTGTTATCTGACTTTCCTGTAGAAAACTTATCCCCCAGTCAGTGCAGCAGCTGAAGGTCACAATTTACGACCAAGGACACAAAGAAACAATAGTGAGATTGCAAACGAAGAGCTAGCTCATAATCCTAACATTGAAGCATCTGGAGATTTCTTATGTGACAATGAAGGTCTGTAGTGTGTATAGTAGCTTCTTATTGCAGCATAAATAGCATCCTATGGTACATTTATATTTCTCACATTGAAATCAATTTGCACAGATTTGGATGGTGGTATTCGCAAGAAGAGGAAAGGAAGGGGTATCACTAGATTGGATGACATATTTTCCAGGACACCTGACATGCCTAAAATCAAAATAACACTCAATGAATATGGATAGCGCACGTTGGCAAGAATTCTAGGAAGCTTTCTAGTGCCATTGGGTGTCAGGTGAGAAAGACACTATCAGTTGGGTGTGATGACTGGAGGCTTGTTGATCCTAAAAAGAAGCTGAGAGTTTGGACTGACATAAAGGTATTACACTATTTGCTTAAATAGGTAGCCAATGCATCCATGTACTTCACATATCACTGTAATTTTAGGACTGGGGGTGGACTTTGTTGACATGCATCTTTTTTGCATGAAAATTAGGAAATTTATGACCTGGATGAAGCTGCTTTCAAGTGGTTTATGGCTACAGCTGGAGTAAAATGGAAGGAGTTTAAGGCAGATTTGAAACAGAAGTATTTTGATGAAACATTAACTGATGAGGAACTGAAGAACAGAAATGGTGATAGAGTAAATGCCGATGATTGGAATTTTCTTATTGCCTATTGGAGGTCTCCTTTATCTCGAGTAAGGAGCAACTAATGTGAATCATTTTTTGACCATTACTTGCCAGTATTACTTATATTCTTGAATTCTACAATTTCTATCATAGGCTCGCACAGCAAGAGCAAAAAAATGTCGTGCAAATTTGCAACAACTCCATACATCTGGTAGTGTTAGCCATGCTTCTGCTAGGCACAATCTGGTATAGAACCATTTCACCCTATGTGAATTTATTACTTTATTTTGAGGCATTATTGTTGCTGCAACGTTAATTACAAACCTTGTAGGGTGAGGAACTTGGGCGGACACCTCGAAGAGATGAAGTCTTTATCAAAACACATACAAGAAAAAATGGGGTACCTTTAAGGCAGGAAGCACCAACAATTGTAAGTTTTCTCCATATATGACACTGAAATGTAGAATGAACTTCTATTTAGTGCTATCAAATGAATATTGCTTTTCTATAGGATGAAATTAAAGCAATTATTGAAGCCCAGCCAGAGTTGAAGGATAGAACAGTTCAGCAAGGTGATGTATTTGCTACTGTTTGTGGAGTAAAGGAGCCAAAGGGATGTGTCCGTGTTTTGGGTCTAGGACCAACTCCCCAAGAAATTGGTACCCCGGGCTTGAAGGCATATGTGCCAACAAGGATACAGATGGAAGTTCTAGTGCGTCAAAAGGCTGAAAGTGAGAAAATAGCTATGGAACAACGCATCAGGGAATTAGAGGAGCAAATTCTGGATGAAAGGCAGGCACGAGAAAGGGCAAATGGTGAAACCAACTCACAGCATGGTTCTAATTCACAACACCAAGTGGTAAAGTACTCTAATGCCTTTGTCTCAACGGGTTCAATTTCAGTCTGCAACAGTCTTAGGTGCCACTGCTATGTTGTCTTAACATGTTCTCCCATATTCAATATTTTTAATGTAGAGCCCAAGGTCTGAAGAAGTTGATGAGGCACCTCATAATGCTCTGGGTGAAGAAGATGGTTATGCAGAAAGTGAAGACTATGACCAGTCTGATGATGAGATCTTGCCTGACCAAAGACATGTTGCAGCTCCATCAGCACCTGCCCTGAACATTGCAACTACACTAGATGTGGATGATGCCCCTCGCTATGCACACGATGCACTTGTAATCTTCTTATCCTCCTGCAAAATTTCTATTTGTGATTTAATAGCTGATCCATGCATGAATTACTCAATTTGCATAAATGCATAATCTATTTCAGGTTGGAAAGGATGTGATATTATATGCCATGCTGAGATCTGATCTACCTGTAGCTAAGGGAACAATCATTTCAACTAATCCAAACTCCATGGTAGGAGGTCAGTCTCTTGGAAATCAATTTTGTGAAGTTATTGTTAATGTTGTGATGAAAAGGGATGCACTTCTGCCTTGCCCTTATGACAATATGGAGTCTATGGCTGGTGCTTATATGATGTCCATTGCATGGCCATACAAGAGGGTAATAACAAGTTACTTACTTTTTTCTTTGTTTCTTAGACCTTTGATGAGTTACCAAAATTTTCTAATTAAGGATACTTGTGACAGCTGAAGGTTGTCGAAAGGGCATCAAAATCTTCTCAAGGTACTGCAGCTAAAGGTGACCAAAACTTTACTTGCTCTTATATTTTAGTACTTGGAACCTAAATTACTGAACCTAGACATAGCCCTCAAATCATCTTTTCCTTGGAAGCTTTGGATATACTGATTCAAAACATGTTCTGGTAATCATTTCTGAAAAGTTAGAATGAAATTGGAGTAGGTTCACTAATTTAAAATTTGAAACCAAATTAGTATAAAGTTTCTTGGATGATGTGTTACTGATGGCAAGAATAAATTGTCGCTTGCACTTGAAGTGGCTTTGTACACATTTTTCATCAAAAAAAAGAACCTGGTAAAAATGGAAGGCTGAATTTAAGTTAGGTTAATTAAACTGAACTTTAATTATCACAAACATAACAACTGGCAACCTCTACTAGTTTTCCATATGGTCACGTTAGAGCAACAACCAAACAAAAACAATAGGCAAGGCAACTGTAATGTTGTCTATCTATATGAATGAAGTTGCATTTACATGTATTGCCAATTCGACATAGCTATTCTTGACTGATTACTTGGTACTTCTTTTTTACAGGAAGTTCTAGGCGCTAGCTTCTAGCTACTTTCCTGATGATGGATCATACCTTTTGTTGACTTGCTCGAAGTAGCAAGTTTTAGGACAGCAAACCACCCAAGCTCATGGTGCTAGATGATCTCTTTGGACTCTAAAGATCATATGTTTGTACAACAAACCTAATGGCTGTGCAGCCAAACATTTTATCTAGCATGGATGTTGTGAATTGTGAGTTCTTTCTAGACTGTGACAGCTTCTATGGACATGATGAGCTAGTTCTGTTAGGATGGATGTAGTGTTGGAGTGTTGTCTAGTCACAATATGGACATGTATTCATGGATGACCAATGTTTGTTTGGCTAATGTGATAACTTATATTGTCCTGAATGGTTGACATGAATGTGGTTTGTTTGTCTGATATGCTTGTACTGAATTTTATACTAAATTGCAGCCATATGGGCTTTTATTTATTTTTTTATCTATTTACAAGATTTCGTTGGATGATCTGTCGGTATAATCAATTGTTAACATCGAACAGTCCGTGGCTAAATGTTTGACACGTATTGTCAATCGCTATATGATGGCCCGTCGGTATATGTATGCGAGTGTCTTACGGTCCATCGGTATAAGTGGAGTCCGTCGGTATACACTTATACCGACGGGACTTACACCGTCTACAAGGGTCCATCGGTATAACTTTATATCGATGGAATCTCCATCGTTATAGCAGCTTATACCAACGTTCCGTCAATCGTTCTTTTGAGGTTGTGGTGTAGTGTATGGAAAATCCTGTATTTGCCCAGTGTCTAAGGCCAAATCCTCTCTTTGCCGATTGCTGGACGAAATACACCCAGCAAAGCCATGACACTCGGTAAAAACAGGCTTTGCCGAGTGCCTTAGTGGAGACACTCGGCAAACATAGGCTTTGCTGAGTGCCTACCCGCTGACACTCGGCAAAGCCCGCGCACCTAGCAACGGTCGTCACCGCCCGTTCGCGCCGTTAACCTTTAGAGACAATATTTTGAAAATAAATAACAAAACTTTACTGGATCAGAGGGCACTCGACAAAGATAGTTTAAAAAAATAACAACCTTTGCAGAGTGCTGGATCAGGTGGCACTCGACAAAGATAATCAAAATCGCCCTGTCAATGGCATCCTTGGTGTTCTGTGCAAGCTGTACTTCCCTTGCTTTGTTCAGTTTGGTGGAGCGGAGGAGCCGGCTTACACGTGGGACCACTACGTCGTATTTCCCGATGTACCAAATCGGGAGGGCAGGGTATTCGCCAACAAGGCGGAGCGGGTGGTGGCCGAGCTTTAAGTCAGTTTTCCCGCATCAAGGTTCTCAATACATCATATTCATTGGACATTCTTGATAATAATAACATGATATATCACATATATATGCAGGATTTTTTCAGATGTCAGGAGGGATATGAGCAAAGGCGGTGGCTCAGAGAAAGTCGATCATAAACTCGTGAAGGACATGTATTATGATGAGCAAAGGCGGTGGCTCAGAGAAAGTCGATCATAAATTCGTGAAGGACATGTATTACGAGACGTGCATGCAGGCCGTCATCGTATACAACGCGAACGTTCTTGGAGTGAACACCAACAAAGCATCACCATTGTGGTCTATCGTTGTTGCAACAACCGGCTGCAATAGAACTACTCCGCCTCGTGCTCTCGTTAAGGACTTGATCACCACAGATAAGATACTCGGTCAGTCGTATTTATTTAGACAATGAAAATTTAAAGGGAATGCAACACGAGGTCTTCTCAGAAAGTCACCCATTTTAGTACTACTAGTCTTAGTCTTGCCCAAGCACGCTTAATTTCGGAGTTTTTATGAGATCCGGTGCTTTAGTGCTGGTATGGTTGCATCCACCCGGTCAGTCATATACCACCCCAAAACAATCATTTTGTAACCTGATGCAAGGCATTTGCATGAACTCGGTACTCAGTAACCTGATGCAGTCATTTCCCAGGCAGATATGATCCAGGGCCAACCATTTGCTTCAAATTGAACCGACTTGTGTAATTGATATCGACTCCGAACCCTGTTCTTCTTGTGAAGCAGGCCAGCATTGGCTCCTCTGTCCTGTAATCTTACTGCTCTAGCTAATCGGTTTCTTCCGTCCTTGTATGTAATTCCTTACACAGCACTTATACCAATCATCGTCGACTCACGGCACATTGCTGCATTTTAGCTGCTGCTGCATGCGCACAATCATTTTTTCCTAGGAAATCTTACGTGCATGGATGAAACGTGGTACTCTGTCAAGGGGTCGGGTATAGATGGCCAGATGGGCGGCTCCGCCCTAGCCCAGCACTAGCACGATAGCCCCGTCGTGCCGTGCCGGCACACCGCACCACTCGGCTGGCCCAAGCACGACATAAGGCCTTCTTCGTCGTGTCGTGCCGGCACAACGACACGAGGACGTCGAAGCCTCCGTGACACGGATCCATGCCGGAGAAGGACGGCGGTGCGGATCCAGGACCGGCAAAGGACGGCGGTCGCGCTCGGCTATTGGCCGTGGCCCAGCTCGCGCGGATTGAGGCCGGGCACCCACGGCAACGACAGCGGCGCAGACAAAGGCCGGGCGCTCCCAAATCCCTGGAGCTACAGCGGCCCCGCGACGGTGGGAGGGAGGAGGCGGAGGAGGATCCACTGGCGAGGCGCAAGAAGGGCAGAGGATGATTCGTGATCGGTGAGCACGAGGGAGGCGGCACCCACCACAGAGAAGGTTACGGGAGCGCCGACGGCGGCTGCTGCATGGGATTGGGAGGGCACGAGGGTGAGGATTTTTGGATTAGATGTTCTATTTATATAGATGAGGGTTCATGGGCCGACCTGTGAATCGGTCCACCATACTGCTGGCCCATTTTTTGTGCCGTGCTTGGGTCAGCACTACAGATCGAAGTGGTGGCCAAGCACGGCCCGTTGTATAGTGCTGGGCCGGCACGAGCACTACGCCCCTCGGGCCGGATCGTATCATTTTGGGCCTCGGATCGCCCATTTAAGTCGGCCCATTTGTCCATTTATAGGTGAGGGGTGGATGGTATTTCGTTTACGGTACCCTGGTAGCCATCAGATTGGGCTTGTGCGGCTCAGATATCGAGCACACCACTTTGACTTGGTGGTTTTCGTTTTGCTGCATGCCACTGCGGCACACACATGGACCGCGCGTGACGGAGCGGGCATGGCGCGGCGAGCGGCCACGGCATTGCGCTGGAGGTCTCGCCGGCGGCAGGCGGCGTGGCAGCGCGGGTGGGCCGTCAAGTTACTGGCCAGCTCGAGCAGCGACGGGTGCTCGTCGCCGCTGAACACGCGTGTGGGGGCCGGGCCTATGTGCAACTACGCGCGCGTGCAGCTGATACAATGGCGTCGTCGTGTGTTCGAGCTCATCAATCAATCCACCGAGAGAAAGGCAAAGACGGGCTTGTGTCTGTTCGGTGGGCCCAACCAAGGAACGGGCCGGACTACTGGTTCTCTAGTGAAAATACAAAATTACCTTTCTTTTTTTTAAAAAAAATGGTTCCTAGTTTTTCTTCTTCCTACCCAGTTTCTCTTACTTCTTAACCGTTAGGTCTGGATCATCGATGACTCTAGTAAACTTCAAGCACCAAAAAAGTTCTCATATATATATCGGTTTCTAATACAGTGAAAATCAATCATAAATTTTTATTTGTCATTCTCCTTACACGTACGTATTATTTTGACTACCAGCAATGAAGTAGTCCTTTGTCATAACCATGGTGCAGGTACGGTGCAACCACTGCGCTGGAACTGGGTGACTTATTACAGTAATATCAATCAACTTCCCCAGTTGCACAGTACTGAAAATTCGTCTTTGATGGCCATGATTTCAGCATAAGCTTCCTCTGTTCTTGGCCGATCCTTTGGTAACATCTTAGAGCAATTTAGTCCGAGATTAGCTAGACGCAGAGCACAGATTCGAATTCCGTCCATTTTTTGATCCATATCTACGCCCTCATGAATTTCCTTTAGATCAGGTTCTAGAATCTCATCGATGTTCTGTGGAAGTGACGATTCCACGAAGTTGTGAAGGTTTATACCATCCTTGAATATCTCATCAGTTGGACGCCTTCCTGTGATCATCTCCAGAAGGATAATTCCATAGCTGTAGATGTCGCCCTCAATAGAGGCTTTACACCCCATTCCATACTCTGAAATTCCATGAAACATTTCATTAGAAATTCTTCACCTAACTTTGTTCAAAGGGGAAGAATTGGTAGAGAATGCATCATCGTTTGCATGACTAATATTACGCATGTATAAGATCTGAAGTTTTGAAGTTACTAAGAATAACTCTTTTGCTCACCAGGTGCAATGTACCCGATCGTTCCTTTTGGTCCTGCAATGCTTGACGAATTACTAAATCCAGTTGAAGAGTCATGAGAAAGAAACTTTGATAGTCCAAAATCACTTAGGCATGCAACCATTTCATCATCCAGAAGGACATTGCTTGGCTTCAGATCACGATGAACCATAGTAGGACTGACTCCGTTATGGAGATAGTCTAACGCAGCAGCAATATCCACAGCTATCGCTATTCCTGAGTGTAGACTCAGTGGCCTTGTTGTGGTTGGTCCATACTCTTTCGGATGGAGCAAGCAGTCTAGGTTACCATTAACCATGTACTCGAGAATTAGTGCTTTGAGTTCATTTCCTGCTGGATCAAAGGTTGAACATACACTTATCACTCTTATAACATTCCGATGGCGAATGTTTCTCAAGGCGTCACATTCAGAAATGAAGTTGCTTGGTGCTCCAAGTTGGTCGAACCTGAATACCTTTATGGCTGCACATAGTTCAAACTTGAATCGACCTTTGTATATGTTGACACGAAAGCGCGCCAACAAACTCGAGATCGATCGAACGCGCAGCACGGCCGTCACAACGGCCAACTCCTGAGCTCCTCGGGCAAACCGGTCAGACCGGTTCCTGAAACCGGTCAGACCGCTTTCAGGCAGGAACTCGTGAAGACCTAGAAACTCGAGCTCGGAAGCGACCCTGTCGGAGCTCAAGCAATCTAGGGTTGCTCTAGGGTCGGCATGGCACCTAGAACGCCCTTGAACGCCGTAGAGACGAGCAAAGAACAGAATATGGGGGTTGGAAAAGATTAGGGTTTGAGAGATAAAAAAGTAAAGGATAAACGTGTTTGATTCGATTGGAATACATCTCAATCGGCCTTAGCCTGTATATTTATAGGCCAGGGAAGTCTTACCCCTTACGAATAGGTTACAATATGGGATTAAACTCGGAATCCTAATCCTACTCGAATTACAGAACCAAACTGGTCTGACCGACCGGTCAGACCGGTTTGGCCGGACCAAAGCCAATTTTGACTGTCAACACATGCCCCCCTGCGTTTTTAGTGAACTTGTGACCGGTTTGGCCGGGCCAGACCCAATTTTGACTGTCAACACATGCCCCCCTGCGTTTTTAGTGAACTTGAGAACTAAAAAGCAAGTAATTACAATTCAGGAGCTAAAATTTATGCTAAGGGCGATATCAACAATATATCAGCCATTGGTCTTCATGTGTCTTGCCAAACACCTGGATAGAACTTCCTCAAATATCTTCCGTTGATAGCTTTAGGCAAATGATCTCCCTTGAGTGTCTCTAGCATGTAAGAATTCCCAAAAATGACTCTGACAACTCGATTGGGTCCTTCCCAACTTGGTGACCATTTACCAAACTTGTTGCTTTTCGTCCCAATAGGCAAGATCGTCTTCCAAACAAGCTCACCAATCTGAAAATATTTTCCTCGTACTTTCTTATTGTAAGCTTTAGCAACCCGAAGCTTATCTTTTTCAATCTCCTTCAAAGCTTTCAACCGTTTGTCAGTTACCTCATCAATATTGTCCAACATCAAATTGTGGTAACAAACAGCATCAAGGTCATTTTGTTTAGCCAATCTATAAGCGTCCAGATTTACCTCAACGGGTAAAACGGCCTCTTGACCATACACAAGCTCAAAAGGAGTAACTTTAGTAGCACCATGTCTAGATATACGATGAGCCCATAATGCTTCGGATAAAACTTCATGCCATCTCTTAGGACTTTCTTCTATCTTTTTCTTGATTAATTTGATCAAAATTTTATTACTTGACTCGGCTTGTCCATTAGCCTGAGCGTAATATGGAGATGAATTGAGCAACTTAATTCTATAGGATTCGGCGAATTCACGTACCTCTTTAGACATAAACGAAGTACCTTGATCCGTTGTCAAAGTTTGAGGAATACCGAATCTATGAATAATATTTTGCGTAACAAATTCAATTACCTCCCGATGCGTCATATTCTTCAAGGGAATCGCTTCGGTCCACTTAGTGAAATAATCTGTAGCAACTAACACAAAACGATGTCCTTTTGATGATGGAGGATTAATTTGTCCAATAAAATCCAATCCCCAACCTCGGAACGGCCATGGCTTAATAATAGGATGCATCAATGCAGCAGGAACAAGTTGCAAATTTCCAAACTTCTGACATTCCTCACATCCTTTGTAATATTTGAAACAATCTGCCATCATAGTAGGCCAATAGAAACCGGCTCGTCTAAGTAACCACTTCATCTTTGGAGCCGATTGATGTGTACCACAAATACCTTCATGGACCTCACCCATGGCAACTTTGGCCTGATCCGAATCAAGACATTTCAACAACAAATCTTCGGCGTTTCGACGATAAAGTTCATCGCCAAGTAAAATATATTTAAATGATATTCGCCGAATATTTCTTTCTGCGCCACGACCAGGATCTCTCAAATAAGTAATCATAGGCACCCTCCAATCCTGATCTTCAACTTTGGATTGATTAGCATCATCCAAAGGATTTTTGCTTCTGTCAGGGGACGAAGCGGTCAGACCGGTTTCAGAACCGGTCAGACCGGTTCTGGCAGTACAACCGGTCTGACCGGTTTCTGAAACCGGTGTGACCGGTTCGTCTAGAACCAGAACCTCGGCTTTCGTTTGCATCGGTTTTTGGAGATAGAAATATTTCTTTGCAACCACATAACCAGATGCTTTCTGAGCCAGAGTATTTGCTTTACCATTATCTTCTCTCGGAATATGTCTTATAGTGAATTCATCAAAAGAAGCAATGATATTAAGACATCTATCAAGATATGCATTTAATGAACCGTTATAACATTGGCATACCTTTGATACTTGATGTACTACCAGGAGCGAATCACCAAAAGCTTCAACATGTTTTACTCCCATGTCTTGCAAAAATTCCAATCCAAATAGAAGAGCTTCATATTCAACTTGATTATTGGTTCGCTTTTCTTCCAATCGGTTTGAAAACTCAAAGACGGCATCACTTGGAGAGATCAAAATAGCACAAATTCCTTGCCCATCATTGCAAACCGATCCATCAAAGTATAACTTCCATGGGGTACAAGTAATATATCCGACGTTGAATTCACAAGTATCATCAATCTGATGTTCAACAATAAAATCAGCTACAATTTGGCCTTTCATGGATTTTAAAGGTTCACAAGCCAAATCATACTCAACTAAAGCATAAGCCCATTTACTGAAGGTGGACTTCCACTAGAAATCGGCTTTTGCAACATATGTTTAATTACATCGGTTTGACACAACACGATGCAAGTGCTAGATAATAAATAATGCCTCAATTGAGTACAAGCATGATACAAGGATAAACATAGCTTCTCGATAAAAGTATACCTTGTTTCTGCATCGATGAGCCGTCGGCTTACGTAAGCAATCACATACTCCTTGTTGCCGATCTCTTGAGTCAAAACAGCCCCAATAGTTCTATCTTCAGCCGCTACATAAAGTCTAAATGGTACTCCTCGCTTAGGTGCCCTAAGCACCGGTGGTGAAGACAAGTACTCTTTGATCTTCTCGAAAGCTTCTTGCTGTTTTGCCCCCCAAGTAAAATCAGCTTCATTCTTTAACCGAAGTAAAGGAGTAAAAGTATCAACCTTTCCAGACAAGTTAATTATAAAGCTTCTCAAGAAATTTACCTTGCCTAGAAACTTTTGCAAATCTTTCTTGCAAGTAGGAGCTTCGACTTTCTTCATAGCTTCAATTCTCTTGGGATCAACTTCTGTGGCGTTCTCATGAATAAAAAACCCAAGAAACTTCCCAGCCGAAACACCAAAAGCACATTTGAGTGGATTCATCTTCAAGCCATACCGTCGCATCCTTTCAAGAGCAAGTCTCAAATCGGCTAAATGAGAATCCAAGCCATCCGATTTAACTACAATATCATCAATATATACCTCCACAATAACACCAAGTAAATCATGAAAGATTAAATTCATAGCTCTTTGATAAGTTGCACCGGCATTCTTTAATCCAAAGGTCATAACCACCCACTCAAATAAACCAATAAATCCCGGACATTGAAAGGCCGTTTTGTGCATATCCTCTTCGGCCATGAAGATTTGATTATATCCGGCATTACCATCAAGAAAACTAACAACACGATGTCCAGAAGCTTCATTGATTAAGACATCGGCTATAGGCATAGGATACGAATCTTTGGGAGTGGCTTTATTAAGATCTCTAAAATCAATGCAAACTCTAAGTTTTCCCGAATCTTTCTTTTCAACGGGAACAATATTAGAAATCCACTCCGCATAACGACAAGTCCGAATAAAACCAGCATCTAGCAAACGATTAACTTCTTCTTTTATTCGGTCATAAATAGCGGGATTAAAACGTCTAGCCGATTGTTTAAAAGGTCTAAAACCGGCCTTTATTGGTAAACGATGCTCAACTAAGTCACGACTTAAACCAGGCATCTCACGGTACTCCCAAGCAAAACAATCGACATACTCCTTCAACAAATTTATTAATTCGGCTTTAAACTCAGCCGATAAATTTTTGTTTACAAAAGTTGGCCTAGGAATAGTACCATCACCAATATCTATTTTTTCTAAAGGATCAGCTGATGTAAAACCCTGACCCAATTTGTCCATATCACCAAGATCTTCAATAGCTTCGAACATGCCGGCCGAATGAGCTCGATGATGATCAATTCGGTCTTGAAGCCACTGTCCAGACGCAAACCGGTCTGACCGGTTCCCAGAAGCGGTCTGACCGGTTTGACCCGGTCGGCGCTGTTCAGACCCAAACCGGTCTGACCGGTTTCCAGAAGCGGTCTGACCGGTTTGTCTCTGTTGATTTTGTTGCTCCATTAATTACAATAAGTAATTCAACCGATTTTCCATCGGCTTTAATGTAGCAGGAACAAAACCATCCTTGGTGCAACTGATCAGCTCATAGTCGGTCAAATCCATGCCCGACAAACATTGGACCTTCTCATTTGCACTAAGAGAATCGGAATCGGCCGTTGCAACAAAGGAAGAATTGTCACCATGGACAACTTCAACTTCATCGCCGATCCACTGAATAAGATATTGATGCAAGGTAGATGGAATACATTTATTTGCATGAATCCAATCTCGACCAAGGATTAAACTGAAGTTACCTTGCACCTCGGAGACGAAGAAAGCCGTAGCAATAGTCTTGCTCCCGACGGTCAACTCCATAGAAGCCACCCCCTTGGCACCAATGGGATCACCTCCACCAACTCCACTGACCGTCATGTTCGTCTTGATCAATTCTTCGTCTTTTCCACCAATCTTCTTGTAGAGAGAGTATGGCATAAGATTTACAATAGCTCCACCATCAACCAACATACGAGAAATTGGCTTCCCGTTGATGTGCCCCCTCATATATAAAGCCTTGAGATGATTCTCTGATTCACTAGGCTTCTGAAAAACAACATCTCGAGGTCCAAGTTGAAGATGAGAAATTTCCTCCTCCGGCACGACATAATAATCAGAAGATAAATAGACAACATTAATTTCCATGTTGTCACGCTCTGGAGAAGGCTCAAAATCAACTAACTCTTCATCTTCAACCACTGGAGAAATTGGTGGAATAGCATCAATGGTTGAAGTAGTTCCGGCCCCTGCCTCTGTTGACAAACCGGTCTGACCGGTTCCAGAAACCGGTCTGACCGCTTCTGCAGCGATGGGCTGACCCAAACCGGTCTGACCGGATTCAGAAACCGATCTGACCGGTTGTGCTGCTGATTGCACAACAGGCTTAGCTTGCCAGATCTTGGTCTAAGGGATCATAGGCCTGTAATCGTTGAAGTATTCATCCCTCAGCTTCTCATCTTCCTGTTCTCTTTTTTCTTTGTTCCGCAGGCGTTGTAACTTCCGCTTCTGCGTATGAGTCAATCCAGAAGGACACCACCTTGGTTGGAAGACCTTCTTCACGCCCTTGCTACTGCTAGCCTCACGATCATTAACCATGACCGGCTTTTTGACTGGAACAGGAGCCGAATCTCCAATGACTATCGACTTTCTACCCAAATCTTGCATAGCCACTGGAATATTGCCAATTGTTACAAACCCACTGGTTTTGGCTTGCACGTCCTCCTTTTTCTCCTTGACACGGTATTCTTGCTTAGGAGGAGCTTGAAAATTTGGCTCAGACCGAAACCGGTCTGACCGGTTCATAGAACCGGTCTGACCGCTTTGAAAAGCGGTCAAGCGACCTGGTTGATACGAGCTTAATCGGTTCGATTTAACTACAATATCATCAATATA
>OAMR01000733.1:271320-290571 GCA_900205405.1 Echinochloa crus-galli | reverse complement strand
CTAGTAGTGGGGCTGTCTCTTATACACATCTAGATGTGTATAAGAGACAGAAACCGCTCTGACCGGTTTGGAACCGGTCTGATACCAAGTCAGAAAGATTAAATTCATAGCCCTTTGATAAGTTGCACCGGCATTCTTTAATCCAAAAGTCATAACCACCCACTCAAACAAACCAATAAATCCTGGACATTGAAAGGCCGTTTTGTGCATATCCTCCTCGGCCATGAAGATTTGATTATATCCAGCATTACCATCAAGGAAACAAACACCACTATGTCCAGAAGCTTCATTGATTAAGACATCGGCTATAGGCATAGGATACGAATCTTTGGGAGTGGCTTTATTAAGATCTCTAAAATCAATGCAAACTCTAAGTTTTCCCGAATCTTTCTTTTCAACGGGAACAATATTAGAAATCCACTCCGCATAACGACAAGTCCGAATAAAACCAGCATCTAACAAACGATTAACTTCAATTAACTTCTTTTATTCGATCATAAATAGCGGGATTAAAACGTCTAGCCGGTTGTTTAAAAGGTCTAAAACCGGCTTTTATCGGTAAACGATGCTCAACTAAATCACGACTTAAACCGGGCATCTCACGGTACTCCCAAGCAAAACAATCAACACACTCTTTCAACAAATTTATTAACTCGGCTTTAAACTCAGCCGATAAATTTTTGTTTACAAAAGTTGGCCTAGGAATAGTACCATCACCAATATCTATTTTTTCTAAAGGGTCGGTTGATGTAAAACCTTAACCCAGTTTATCCATATCACCCAAATCTTCAATGGCTTCAAACGTACCTTCTGTTTTTTCTTCAAAATGATAAATTCGCTCTTGAAGCCACTGTCCAGACGTAAACCGGTCTGACCGGTTCCCAGAAGCGGTCTGACCGGTTTGGCTCGATCGGCGCTGTTCAGACCCAAACCGGTCTGACCGGTTTCCAGAAGCGATCTAACCGGTTTGTCTTTGTTGATTTGTTTGCTCCATCAATTACAACAAGTAATTCAACCGATTTTCCAACGGCTTTAATGTAGCACCAACAAAACCATCCTTGGTGCAACTGATCAGCTTATAGTCGGTCAAATCCATGCCCGACAAACATTTGACCTTCTCATTTCCACTAAGGGAATCGGAATCGGCCATTGCAACAAAGGAAGAAGTACCACCATGTACAACTTCAACTTCATCGCCGATCCACTGAATAAGATATTGATGCAAAGTAGATGGAATACATTTATTTGCATGAATCCAATCTCGACCAAGGATTAAACTGAAGTTACCTTTCACCTCGGATTCAAAGAAAGCCGTAGCAATAGTCTTGCTTCCGACGGTCAACTCCATAGAAGCCACCCCCTTGGCACCAATGGGATCACCTCCACCAACTCCACTCGAGATACCAAAAACTTCAACATGCTTTATTCCCATGTCTTGCAAAAATTCCAAGCCAAATGGAGAAATTGGCTTCCCGTTGATGTGCCCTCTCATATATAAAGCCTAGAGATGATTCTCTGATTCACTAGGCTTCTGAAAAACGGCATCTCGAGGCCCAAGTTGAAGATGAGAGACCTCCTCTTCCGGTACCACATAATAATCAGAAGACAAATATACAACATTGATTTCCATGTTGTCATGTTCTGGAGAAGGCTCAAAATCAACCAATTCTTCATCTTCAACCACTGGAGGAATTGGCGGAGTAGTATTGATGGTTGAAGTAATCTAAGCTCCCGCTTCTGTCGTCAAACCGGTCTGACCGGTTCCAGAAACCGGTCTGACCGCTTCTGCAGCGGTGGGCTGCTGATTGTGCTGCTGATTGCACAACGGGCTTAGCTTGCCAGATCTTGGTCTGAGGAATCATAGGCCTGTAATTGTTGAAGTATTCATCCCTCAGCTTCTCAACTTCCTGTTCCCTTTTTTCTTTGTTCCGCAGGCGTTGTAACTTCCGCTTCTGCGTATGAGTCAAACCAGAAGGACACCACCTTGGTTGGAAGACCTTCTTTACGCCCTTGCCACTGCTAGCCTCATGATCATTAGCCATAACCGGCTTTTTGACTGGAACAGGAGCCGAATCTCCAATGACTATCGGCTTTCTACCCAAATCTTGCATAGCCACTGGAATACTGCCAATTGTTACAATCCCACTGGTTTTGGCTTGCACCCACATCCTCATTTTTCTCCTTGACACAGTATTCTTGCTTAGGAGAAGCTTGGAACCTCTGCTCAGACCGAAACCGGTCAGACTGGTTCACAAAACCGGTCTGACCGCTTTTGGGAGCAGCCGAAGGACCTGATTGGTATGAGCCCAATCGGTCATGTACCAAAGTCCCAGTAACATCACCACGGCAGCTTATAAGCTGTAGAATTGATCCAACGCTGGGGTGACCTCTGTCTCTTTTTTGTTGGCCGATCAACTTGAACGGCCTTTGTGTACTTGTTCATGAGCTGAGAGAAAGTAGGTCCTTGCTTCAGAACCCTCACTTGAACCTTTGGCTCATTGAATTTCAAAGTATCCACTTCCGGGCGCTTAGGCTTGAAAGTTCTTGGACGGTCTGGAGACAAACCGGTCTGACCGGTTTGGGAAACCGGTCTGACCGGTTTCGCCTGACTAGCGAACCGATTCTCTTCCAAGGAACTTCCTTGCCCCCCGGGCCTTGATGTGTTAATAGTAATCTTCAGAGACTCTTTTCCATCCAGAGTCTTCTCAATCATCACTGTTCTGGCCGGAACTTTATCATCAACTTTTTCCGGCCTTAAACTTAATTTCTTCTTGCCGATTTTTCTGAATCGGCTTCAACGAGGGACAAGAACCAGGTTTACTCTTTGATGACCAAACAAATTCAGTAGCATAAATTTCTTTATCATCGTCCGAACTATCAGAATCATTATCAACAATATGCACATTCGAACGATGAGGTTTAGCAGATTCTTTTGAATTTTTAAACTTAAGCTCTAGACTCATAGCCTTCATTTGCAAGTGATTAATAGTAAGGAAATCAGAACCCTCTAGCTTTTCCTTGAAATGAGACCGTAAGCCCGCAAAAGCTAAATCTGCTAAATCTTTTTCAGAAACAGTTATGTTAAAACATCGGTTCTTAACATCTTTAAATCTTTTGAAGTAATCAAGAACCGATTCCTCTCGGCTTTGCCTAACCGATCTTAAGTCAGACAATTTAGCTTCGTTTTCTCCGCTAAAGAAATGATCATGAAATTTGCGCTCCAATTGAGTCCAATTTTGAATAGAATTAGGAGCAAGCGAAGAAAACCATGAAAAAGCAGTTCCAGTTAAAGATAATGAGAACAATCGTATACGCAATGGTTCATAAAATGATGCTTCTCCTAATTGCAAGATATATTGACTAATATGTTCCCAAGGAGTTCTATTATCTTCGCCACTGAATTTAATAAAATCAGGAACACGCCAACCATTAGGATAAGCAACTAAATCAAATTCAGGCGGATACGGTTTTTGATACAAGCGTGAATTACCCAAATCAAGCCCGAGTCTTGCTCTAAGTGTATTAGCTATATCTTCTTTAAACTTAGCTAACTCAGCTTGATAGTTCCCATCACCTCTATTTTGTGGAAAACGGGGAACATTATACATCGCACTTTGAGAAGTATTCGGAATCGGCCCGTGAGATGCGCCAGATCCGTGGGGTATACTTCCCACAACCGTAGTGCGTGGAGTAGTGTAAACAGGACCAGAAGCAACCGTACTAGATAAAACCATCGCATCCGGTGCCCCTGCACCCATGGAATCGGTCTGACCGCCAGAGGAGGCCAAACCGGTCTGACCGGTTCGTGGACCGAACTAGGGTGAGGTGGTTGTCCCGCATAGAAATTCATCTGCATGCCTAAATTAGGATCTAAAACATTTTCTGGCACGCCTGATGAGCTAGGATCTGGGTTAGGTAATTCATTAGATTCTATGTTATTTTTACCTTTACCAGAATTACCCGACATACTAGCAATCAACTCACTAGTAACAGTTTGTGCATCAATCAATTTATCATCAACCATACGAGTAATTTGCTGCATTAAATCAGAGGATTCGCCAGTTACCTAAATCTAAGGTATGAACAGGGAAAGGAGACTTATCAACTTGCATTTTAGCTAATACTAATCGACCTTCATTAAGGGCCGATTGTACCTGTCGTCGAAAAATATTGCAATCGTTGGTCGCATGAGAAAAAGAATTATGCCACTTACAATACGCACGATTTTTCAATTGATCGGCTAGTGGAATTGCATGAGAAAGTTTAATAAAACCTTGTTGGCGTGTTTTCGTGTCAACATACTTTTTGGCGACTCCGCTGGGGAAAGATTAATCTGGTTTCAAGACCGATTCAATCTACTCCAATGATGTCTGGATCAACGTGCGACCTTGACAAAGACAACATCATCACCGCGACGATGAAGAACTCACGGACGAGGAGCGGAAGCGGTACCTGATCGCCGAGGACACTTCAAGGCACAATTCTTGAAGGGCTTCAAAAAGATCGCGGTGGTCTTGTCAAGAGAGTGGAGGAATTCGTCAGCCGGCTTTCAAGCTGGCGAATGACCAAGTTGAAAACTTCCAATGTTGACACGAAAATGCGCCAACAAACTCGAGATCGATCGAACGCGCAACACGGCCGTCACAACGGCCAACTCTTGAGTTCCTTGGGCAAACCGGTCAGACCGGTTCCTGAAACCGGTCAGACCGCTTTCAGGCAGGAACTCGTGAAGACCTAGAAACTCGAGCTCGGGAGGGACCCCGTCGGAGCTCAAGCAATCTAGGGGTGCTCTAGGGTCGGCAGGCCACCTAGAATGCCCTTGAACGCCGAAGAGACGAGCAAAGAATAGAATATGCGGGTTGGAAAAGATTAGGGTTTGAGAGATAAAAAAGTAAAGGATAAACGTGTTTGATTCGATTGGAATACATCTCAATCGGCCTTATCCTGTATATTTATAGGCCGGGGAAGTCTTACCCCTTTCGAATAGGTTACAATATGGGATTAAACTCGGAATCCTAATCCTACTCGAATTACAGAACCAAACCGGTCTGACCGGTTTGGCCGGGCCAGAGCCAATTTTAACTGTCAACAGTATACCATTCCAAATCTTCCTGAACCAACAAGGTTTCTAGGTGAGAAACCATCTGTTGCTTTGACTAAATCAGTGTAGGAGAAGTTCATGAACTGCGTTAATGATTGGTCGGTGAGTCTTTTAGCTTGCCTTCTCATCGTCAGAATGATTACAACACATGCCATGGTCACTGCAACTACAATGGCAATTGGAACTACTACTGGAACAATATATTTTGTCTTATTCCTTTTCTGTGGTGATGTCCTGCAGAGTGGTACTTTTAAAATTGGTGAAGTTGCACACAATTTGCTGTTTCCTTGGATGAACACTTTAATCTTATCAGAAAATACACCACCTGGAGGTACAGGCCCCTCAAGGTCATTGAAGGATAAATTTAGAATCTGTAAAGAGGTGAAGGACTCAAAATATTGAGGAATTCTACCAGACATGTTATTCTTAGAAAGATCCATCTCAGCAATGCCCTGTAAGTTGATGAAAGAATTTGGGATGCTTCCTTGAAGGAAATTTCCCTCCAAATGGAGAGAGTCCAAAAGAAGGCAGTGGCCAAGTGTGGATGGGATCTCACCTGATAACTGGTTGTTCGAAATTTTAAGTGAATTTAGATTAATCAATGTGCCAATATCCAATGGTATTTCGCCAGTCAGTTGGTTACAGGACAAGTCTAAACCTTCAGAAAGTGTAAATATTGAAAAAAGTTCTTTTGGAATGCCTCCGTATAATCTATTGGAAGAAAGGTTTAGCATAGTCAATTGTTTGCAAAGTTGCAGACTAGAAGGTATGAGCCCTGTGAAATTATTTTCCTCAAAGTGAAGTTGAGTAAGCTGCTTCAGTTTCCCAATAGATTGTGGAATGTCTACAGAAAGTTTGTTTTGGGATAAACTTAGGATGGATAAGTTTTGGAGGTTTCCAATTGTGTCTGGAATATACCCTGTGAGTAAATTATTATCCAATTGAAGGACTGTAAGGTTCATGAACTTTCCTATTTCTGAAGGTATATCACCTGCCACATGGTTTTCTATAAGAACCAGAACCTCTAAACTTTTTGGGATATTGTTGATGTAATTAGATACTGTTCCTTGAAGGTTGTTTCTGTCTAACCATAAATTCTGTAGTTTGGTGCAGTTAGCAAGAGAGGACATGAAAGACAAGTCTGCAGCTTCTAGCTTATTTTCACCTAGATCTAGGTAAGTCAACACGGCCAGAGAACCGAATAATGGAATAACTCCTGTGAATTCATTGCTACGAAGATCTAAATATTGCAAGTTTGTGGCATTGGCCAACGAAGCAGGAATCGACCCTTCAAACTTGTTCCCTTCCAGTGTTAATTGAGTGATCTTTGTAAGGGTATACCCGATGTCGGTGGGAAGTCTCCCGACAAGTAGGTTGGCACCAACGCCAAGAAAAGTAAGAGAAGAGATGTTATAAAGTGATAGGGGAACGGTGCCTGACAAGTTGTTGTAGTTTAGGTTTAGTGCTTGCAAACTTGTTAGATTATTGAAGCTCCCTGGAATCGTTCCATGAAAATTATTATGGGCAAGCAGTAAGAAAGATAGGGACGGGAGGTTACCAAGTGAGGGAGGAATATCTCCTGAGATGTTATTCTGATCTAAGCAAAGGTACAGTAATGATGAAGATGATGCCTGCGAGAAAGGTGGGATAGACCCAGAAAGACCGTTGTATGAGAGATCTATGTAAGAAAGGGATGTGCTGTTGAACAGACCTGCTGGTATTCCTCCACTGAGGCTATTATTCCGGAAATTAACATACTTCAGATATTTGCTCTTCCCCAAAGAGTCAGGAATGTTGCCTGTGAGATAATTGTTAGGGAGGAACAATGCAGAGAGATTGGGGAGCCTGCCAAGTTGTGGTGGGATGCTTCCCTGAATATTGTTGTTGCTGAGAATAAGACTCTTCAGGTAGGAACACTGAGCAAGACTTGAAGGAATCTCACCTTGGAGAGCATTGCTTACAAGGTCGATGGTCTTTAGGCGGGAGCATGATGATATCGCCTGTGGTATCTCACCACTAAGTGAGTTCATGCTAATGTTGAGGTACTGAAGTCGAGCTAACCGGCCGATGTCTGGAGAAATTTGGCCATAGATCTGGTTATCAGGCATGTGGATCCTTGTGAGAAAGCTGAGGTTGGCAATGCATGGAAATATGTTTCCAGAGAGGGCTTTTGATTCAAGATCTAGTGCAATGACCCGAGATGCAGCATGCGGTTTTCTGCCGCATGTCACCCCATGCCACTTGCAATATGAAGGTGAGCTGTCTGTCCAAGCAGCTAATGCTCCTAATGGGTCATGGAGCTGAGGCTTGAGGCAGAGGAGAGAGCACCGATCTACCTTGGTATCATTGCAAACCAGGGCTTGTGTGTTTGGACGCAGGGCAAGAAAGTGGACTAAGATGATGGAAGGAAGCAGATGAAGGACAATGGTGGTGCGGCTTGCTGCTTGACGCATTCTGTTCTCAGGTGAAATGTATAACTTGTTCTGTATAGGGTTGCTTCTTCTGCTTCTGCGTGCGGTTGGCATGTGATATTCTTCCTCATATATAGGGCGCAATGTCACCAGCAACAAGCTAAACGCTAGTCTGCAGACCAAAATTCAGAATTTATGGTTGTGTTGTGCGGCCTTGTTAGTTTCTTCAGATATTTTCTAATTTTTTGTTGTAAACGGAGATATTGAGAAATATAAGCTGCTACATGTTAAGTCGTGTAGTACAATGATATATATGTTGGGTTTTCAGTTTTAGTATATCGGATTATTTTTTAACACTTTTCAAGAAAAAAAATATTTTCGGACACCACCGCAATTACCATTTTTTTTTGTGAATTCCCACCTAGTTTTTTCAGAGTCTTAACCAAAACATATGGATTTTTTTGTTGTAACAAATTGATTAGCATAATTTACAACTATATATCTGCTGAGTTGAAGAATAGGAAACATAAACGGTGAAAAAAAATATGAGTATAGACTCTGAAAACGGCATAAGTCTTATAGTCACATTCAAATTTTTCTTTCAGTTACCACCATAATTTCACCCAAATTGGAAATCTTGTATGTCAGCTTTATTGGGAGCAGGTCGTACACAACATGCACGTTGGAGAGATGAGCTATGCAAATCGCAACATTATGCTTAGGAGACTCACTCACTGGCCGGCCAGAGTCTTCCTTCCGTGATGTCCCGATCTGCTGATAGGACGAAGACGCGCTGTTGATTTGAGATAGTTGAGTCATTGGCCCCGGTCAGTCGTCCGAGGAAGTCCGAGAGTATTCTGTCGTGATCCGGAGTTCCGGACTTCCCCTGCACGTACAACTGCACCATGGTAGAATGAATGATCCTGCAGACGACCTCAGCAGTCAGCACTCAGCAGCCCAGTCTACGGGCTGAGATGACATAAATTAATCGGAAGCTATCGCTATTTTTTTCCACAATCGTAATTACCAAGTATAAGTATCTAAAAATCATTTAATTATTAGAAAATAGCAAATCATTTGGAAAAATTTAAAACTCCTCCATGGCACCTGATATGCAGTATATATAACATTTGAGAAAAATGTTTCCATATGATATGAACAAAAGTAATGTTTTAACGTGTGCTAACCACTAGTAGAAAAATCTTCCAAAACATTGTTATTAGTCTCGATTTTGAAACCAGGACTAGAAATCTAGGACTAGTGGTAGTGTTGACAGTCAAAATTGGCTCTGGCCCGGCCAAACCGGTCTGACCGGTTTGCCAAACCGGTCTGACCGGTTTGCCAAACCGGTCTGACCGGTTTGCCAAACCGGTCTGACCGGTTTGCCAAACCGGTCAGATGTCAAACCGGTCAGACCGGTTTGGTTCTGTAATTCGAGTAGGATTAGGATTCCGAGTTTAATCCCATATTGTAACCTATTCGAAAGGGGTAAGACTTCCCAGGCCTATAAATATAAAGGCTAGACTGCCGATTGAGGTATTCCCAAGCGAATCAAACACTTTTATCTTATATTTTGTGTATCTCTCAAACCCTAATCTTTTCCAACCCCCATATTCTGTTCTTTGCTCGTCTCTACGGCGTTCAAGGACGTTCTAGGTGGCCTGCCGACCCTAGAGCAACCCTAGATCAGCTCGAGCTCCGACGGGGTCCCTCCCGAGCTCGAGTTTCTAGGTCTTCACGACCTCCTGCCAGAAAGCGGTCTGACCGGTTCCAGGAACCGGTCTGACCGGTTTGACCGGTTTGTCCGAGGAGCTCAAGAGTTGGCCGTTGTGACGGCCGTGCTGCGCGTTCGATCGATCTTCAAGTTTGTTGGCGCGTTTTCGTGTCAACATACTTTTTGGCGACTCCGCTGGGGATAGATTAATCTGGTTTCAAGAGCGATTCAATCTACTCTAATTATGTCTGGATCAACGTGCGACCTTAACAAAGGCAACATCATCACCGCGACGATGGAAGAGCTCACGGACGAGGAGCGGAAGCGGTACCTGATTGCTGAGGAGCACTTCAGGGCGCAATTCTTAAAGGGCTTCAAAAAAGATCGCGGTGGTCTTGTCACGAGAGTGGAGGAATTCATCATGCCGGCTTTCAAGCTGGCAAACGACCAAGTTGAAGAACTTCCAAAGGTAACTGGCGAATCCTCTGATTGGATGCAGCAAATTACTCGCATGATGGATGATAAATATCTGGACTTTGGAATGCTCGATTGATTGAGATGCATAACCGAATATTTAAACATGCTCGGTTAGCTGGCGTGTGGCGCGGCTACTTTAGAAAAGAACAACGCATGCTTCAATTGATCCGATGATGCACGTCGCTGTATGGCGACTCTGGTAATATCGATCGTTGGGCGCCTGTCAAGAAGACCTCATTCGGATGCTGATAAGCTGCGTGTGTTGAAAACAGCACGCAGCCACTTGTCTAGTCGGTTTGGCCTCCTCTGGCGGTCAGACCGGTTCCATGGGTGCAGGGACACCGGGTGCGATGGTTTTATCTAGTACGGTTTACACCTGGTCCTGTTTACACTACTCCACGCACTACGATTGTGGGAAGTATACCCCACGGATCTGGCACGTCTCACGGGCCGATTCCAAATACTTCTCAAAGTGCAGCGTATAATGTTCCCCGTTTTCCACAAAATAGAGGTGATGGGAACTATCAAGCTGAGTTAGCTAAGTTTAAAAAAGATATAGCTAATACACTTAGAACAAGACTCGGGCTTGAATTGGGTAATTCACGCTTATATCAAAAACAGTATCCGCCTGAATTTGATTTAGTTGCTTATCCTAATGGTTGGCGTGTTCCTGAGTTTATTAAATTCAGTGGCGAAGATAATAGAACTCCTTGGAAACATATTTGTCAATATGTCTTGCAATTAGGAGAAGCATCATATTATGAACCATTGCGTGTACGGTTATTCTCATTATCTTTAACTGGAACTGCTTTTTCATGGTTTTCTTCGCTTGCTCCTAATTCTATTCAAAATTGGACTCAATTGGAGCGCAAATTTCATGATCATTTCTTTAGCGGAGAAAACGAAGCTAAATTGTCTGACTTAAGATCGGTTAGGCAAAGCCGAGAGGAATCGGTTCTTGATTACTTCAAAAGATTTAAAGATGTTAAGAACCGATGTTTTAACATAACTGTTTCTGAAAAAGATTTAGCAGATTTAGCTTTTGCGGGCTTACGGTCTCATTTCAAGGAAAAGCTAGAGGGTTCTGATTTCCTTACTATTAATCACTTGCAAATGAAGGCTATGAGTCTAGAGCTTAAGTTTAAAAATTCAAAAGAATCTGCTAAACCTCATCGTTCGAATGTGCATATTATTGATAATGATTCTGATAGTTCGGACGATGATAAAGAAATTTATGCTGCTGAATTTGTTTGGTCATCAAAGAGTAAACCTGGTTCTTGTCCCTCGTTGAAGCCGATTCAGAAAAATCGGCAAGAAGAAAAATTTACTTTTGATGTAGCCAAATGTGATCGTGTTTTTGATGAATTGCTTAAGAATGGCTTTGTTAAACTTTCTCATGCAATTCCACCAGCCGATCAATTGAAAAATCGTGCATATTGTAAGTGGCATAATTCTTTTTCTCATGCGACCAACGATTGCAATGTTTTTCGACGACAGGTACAATCGGCCCTTAATGAAGGTCGATTAGTGCTAGCTGAAATGCAAGTTGATAAGGCTCCTTTCCCTGTTCATACCTTGGATGTGAACACCAAGATGCTGATTCGGCCGGAACAAGCCGATGGAGCTAAAGGGAAGAACGTGGTGATTGGAGATCCAAGGCCGGAAATAGTTACGACTTCGGTACATGACCGACTGGGCTCATACCAATCAGGTCCTTCGATTGCTCCCAAAAGCGGTCAGACGGATTTTGTAAACCGGTCAGACCGGTTTCGGTCTGAGCAGAGGTTCCAAGCTCCTCCTAAGCAAGAATACTGTGTCAAGGGGAAAAAGGAGGACGTGTGTTGACACAAAAACGCGCCAACACACTCGAAGATCGATCAAACGCGCAGCACGGCCGTCACAACGACCAACTCTACTTTTGATGTAGCCAAATGTGATCGTGTTTTTGATGAATTGCTTAAGAATAGTTTTATTAAACTTTCTTATGCAATTCCACCAGCCGATCAATTGAAAAATTGTGCATATTGTAAGTGGCATAATTCTTTTCTCATGCGACCAACGATTGCAATGTTTTTCGACGACAGGTACAATCGGCCCTTAACGAAGGTCGATTAGTGCTAGCTGAAATGCAAGTTGACAAGGCTCCTTTCCCTGTTCATATCTCTACGGCATTCAAGGGCGTTCTAGGTGGCCTGCCGACCCTAGAGCAACCCCAGATAGCTTGAGCTCCGACGGGGTCCCTCCCGAGCTCGAGTTTCTAGGTCTTCACAACCTCCTGCCAAAAAGCGGTCTGACCGGTTCTAGGAACCGGTCACAAGTAACATAGCCGACGTCGATTTCACAAGTATCATTAATCCGATGTTCAACAATAAAATCGGCTACAATTTGACCTCTCATTGATTTCAAAGGTTCACAAGTCAAATCATACTCAACCAAAGCATAAGCCCACTTGCCGACTCTTCCACTAGATATCGGCTTTTGCAACATATGTTTAATCACATCGGTTTGACACAACACGATGCAAGTACTAGATAGTAGATAATGCCGCAATTGAGTACAAGCATGATACAAGGATAAACATAGCTTCTCAATGAAAGTATACCTTGTTTCTGCGTCAATGAGCCGTCGGCTTACATAAGCAATCACATACTCCTTATCGCCGATTTCTTGAGTCAAAACAGCTCCAATAGTTCTATCTTCAGCCGCCACATAAAGTCTGAATGGAACTCCTCGCTTAGGCGCCCTAAGCACCGGTGGTGAAGACAAGTACTCTTTGATCTTATCAAAAGCTTCTTGCTGTTTTGCCCCCCAAGTAAAATCGGCTTCATTCTTTAGCCGAAGTAAAGGAGTAAAAGCATCAACCTTTCCAGACAAGTTAATTATAAATCTTCTCAAGAAATTTACCTTGCCTAGAAACTTTTGCAAATCTTTCTTGCAAGTAGGAGCTTCGACTTTCTTCATAGCTTCAATTCTCTTGGGATCAACTTCTATGCCGTTCTCATGAATAACAAACCCAAGAAACTTCCCAGCCGAAACACCAAAAGCACATTTGAGTGGATTCATCTTCAAACCATACCGTCGCATCCTCTCAAGAGCAAGTTTTAAATCGGCTAAATGAGAATCCAAGCCATCCGATTTAACTACAATATCATCAATATATACTTCCACAATAACACCAAGTAAATCATGAAAGATTAAATTCATAGCTCTTTGATAAGTTGCACCGGCGTTCTTTAATCCAAAGGTCATAACCACCCACTCAAATAAACCAATAAATCCCGGACATTGAAAGGCCGTTTTGTGCATATCCTCTTCGGCCATGAAGATTTGATTATATCCGGCATTACCATCAAGAAAACTAACAACACGATGTCCAGAAGCTTCATTGATTAAGACATCGGCTATAGGCATAGGATATGAATCTTTTGGAGTGGCTTTATTAAGATCTCTAAAGTCAATGCAAACTCTAAGTTTTCCCGAATCTTTCTTTTCAACGGGAACAATATTAGAAATCCACTCCGCATAACGACAAGTCCGAATAAAACCAGCATCTAGCAAATGATTAACTTCTTCTTTTATTCGGTCATAAATAGCGGGATTAAAACGTCTAGCCGATTGTTTAAAAGGTCTAAAACCGGCTTTTATTGGTAAACGATGCTCAACTAGATCACGACTCAAACCCGGCATCTCACGGTACTCCCAAGCAAAATATTCGACATACTCTTTCAACAAATTTATTAGCTCGGCTTTATACTCAGCCGATAAATTTTTGTTTACAAAAGTTGGCCTAGGAATAGTACCATCACCAATATCTATTTTTTCTAAAGGGTCGGCTGACGAAAAACCTTGACCCAATTTATCAATATCGTCCAGATCTTCAATAGCTTCGAATGTACCGGCCGAATGTGTTCGATGATGATCAATTCGGTCTTGAAGCCACTGTTTCGCCTTAAACCGGTCTGACCGGTTTCCAGAAGCGGTCTGACCGGTTGTAACTTTAGTAGCACCATGTCTAGATATACGATGAGCCCATAATGCTTCGGATAAAACTTCATGCCATCTTTTAGGACTTGCTTCTATCTTTTTCTTGATTAATTTGATCAAAGTTTTATTACTTGACTCGGCTTGTCCATTATCCTGAGCGTAATATGGAGATGAATTGAGCAACTTAATTCTATAGGATTCGGCAAATTCACGTACCTCTTTAGACATAAACGAAGTACCTTGATCAGTTGTCAAAGTTTGAGGAATACCGAATCTATGAATAATATCCAAGAAAAAGATGGACGCGTACTGTGCGAAAATCCGAAAGCTGGAAGCTCACTTCTACGGTCTCGAGTGCCGCCATGTGCCACGCGAGGAAAACGTAGCAGCCGACATACTATCCAAACTGGGATCCAAGCGGTCCCAGGTGCCAGCTGGTGTGTTCATCCAAGACCTGCGCAAGCCGTCCATCAAACTGTTGGACGAAGACGCGCCTATCGACCCCGACCAAGCCGTCGTCGCAGTCACCACCTCTCAGGAGGAAGAAGACTGGCGCGAATCGCTCATCGTGTTCGTCAAGAACGACCGGATGACCATTAAGGAGAAGTACGAGGAAGACAAGGTCGCCCTCGAACAACTCAGTCGGCGAAGCGCCAACTACGTAGTCATCAGGTCTGAACTCTACAGAAAAGGGGCATCATCAGGGGTACTCATGAAGTGCATCCTGCGGAGTCAAGGTTTGGCACTGTTGCACGAGATACACTCGGGAACCTGTAGCAACCACGCGGCAGCTAAAACCATGGTGGGCAAGGCCTACAGATCCGGGTTCTTCTGGCCAACCGCGGTCACTGATGCGACGGAACTCGTCCAGCGTTGCGTCGGGTGCCAATTCTTCCAGAAGCAAAAGCACCTATATTTTTATCTGCACCACGACCAGGATCTTTCAAATAAGCAATAATAGGCACTCTCCAATCCTGACCTTCAACTTTGGATTGATTAGCATTATCCAAAGTACTTTTGCTTCTGTCAGGGGACAAACCGGTCTGACCGCTTTCAGAACCGGTCAGACCGGTTCTGGCAGTACAACCGGTCTGACCGGTTTCTGAAACCGGTGTGACCGGTTCGTCCAGAACCAGAACCTCGGCTTTGGTTCGCATCGGTTTTTGGAGATAGAAATATTTCTTTGCAACCACATAACCAGATGCTTTCTGAGCCAGAGTATTTGCTTTACCATTATCTTCTCTCGGAATATGTCTTATAGTGAATTCATCAAAAGAAGCAATGATATCGAGACATCTATCAAGATATGCATTTAATGAACCATTATAACATTGGCATACCTTTGATACTTGATGTACCACCAGGAGCGAATCACCAAAAGCTTCAACATGTTTTACTCCCATGTCTTGCAAAAATTCCAATCCAAATAGAAGAGCTTCATATTCAACTTGATTATTGGTTCGCTTTTCTTCCAATCGGTTTGAAAACTCAAAAACGGCGCCACTTGGAGAAATCAAAACAGCACCAATTCCTTGCCCATCATTGCAAACCGATCCATCAAAGTATAGCTTCCATGGTGTACAAGTAACATAACCGACGTCGAACTCACAAGAATCATTAATTCGATGTTCAACAATAAAATCGGCTACAATTTGACCTCTCATTGATTTCAAAGGTTCACAAGTCAAATCATACTCAACCAAAGCATAAGCCCACTTGCCGACTCTTCCACTAGATATCGGCTTTTGCAACATATGTTTAATCACATCGGTTTGACACAACACGATGCAAGTACTAGATAGTAGATAATGCCGCAATTGAGTACAAGCATGATACAAGGATAAACATAGCTTCTCGATGAAAGTATACCTTGTTTCTGCATCAATGAGCCGTCGGCTTACATAAGCAATCACATACTCCTTATCGCCGATTTCTTGAGTCAAAACAGCTCCAATAGTTCTATCTTCAGCCGCCACATAAAGTCTGAATGGAACTCCTCGCTTAGGCGCCCTAAGCACCGGTGGTGAAGACAAGTACTCTTTGATTTTATCAAAAGCTTCTTGCTGTTTTGCCCCCCAAGTAAAATCGGCTTCATTCTTTAGCCGAAGTAAAGGAGTAAAAGCATCAACCTTTCCAGACAAGTTAATTATAAATCTTCTCAAGAAATTTACCTTGCCTAGAAACTTTTGCAAGTCCTTCTTGCAAGTAGGAGCTTCGACTTTCTTCATAGCTTCAATTCTCTTGGGATCAACTTCTATGCCGTTCTCATGAATAACAAACCCAAGAAACTTTCCAGCCGAAACACCAAAAGCACATTTGAGTGGATTCATCTTCAAGCCATACCGTCGCATCCTCTCAAGAGCAAGCTTCAAATCGGCTAAATGAGAATCCAAGCCATCCGATTTAACTACAATATCATCAATATACACTTCCACAATAACACCAAGTAAATCATGAAAGATTAAATTCATAGCTCTTTGATAAGTTGCACCGGCGTTCTTTAATCCAAAGGTCATAACCACCCACTCAAATAAACCAATAAATCCCGGACATTGAAAGGCCGTTTTGTGCATATCCTCTTCGGCCATGAAGATTTGATTATATCCGGCATTACCATCAAGAAAACTAACAACACGATGTCCAGAAGCTTCATTGATTAAGACATCGGCTATAGGCATAGGATACGAATCTTTGGGAGTGGCTTTATTAAGATCTCTAAAGTCAATGCAAACTCTAAGTTTTCCCGAATCTTTCTTTTCAACGGGAACAATATTAGAAATCCACTCCGCATAACGACAAGTCCGAATAAAACCAGCATCTAATAAACGATTAATCTCTTCTTTTATTCGGTCATAAATAGCGGGATTAAAACGTCTAGCCGATTGTTTAAAAGGTCTAAAACCGGCTTTTATTGGTAAACGATGCTCAACTAAGTCACGACTTAAACCAGGCATCTCACGGTACTCCCAAGCAAAACAATCGACATACTCTTTCAACAAATTTATTAATTCGGCTTTAAACTCAGCCGATAAATTCTTGTTTACAAAAGTTGGCCTAGGAACAGTACAATCACCAATATCTATTTTTTCTAAAGGATCAGCTGATGTAAACCCCTGACCCAATTTGTCCATGTCACCAAGATCTTCAATAGCTTCGAACATGCCGGCCGAATGAGCTCGATGATGATCAATTCGGTCTTGAAGCCACTGTCCAGACGCAAACCGGTCTGACCGGTTTCCAGAAGCGGTCTGACCGGTTTGTCTCTGTAGTATTTGCTTTATCATTATCTTCTCTCGGAATATGTCTTATAGTGAATTCATCAAAAGAAGCAATGATATCGAGACATCTATCAAGATATGCATTTAATGGACCATTATAACATTGGCATACCTTTGATACTTGATGTACCACCAGGAGCGAATCACCAAAAGCTTCAACATGTTTTACTCCCATGTCTTGCAAAAATTCCAAGCCAAATAAAAGAGCTTCATATTCACGGCCGTCACAACGGCCAACTCCTGATCACCCGGGGCAAACCGGTCTGACCGGTCTTAAGAACCGGTCTGACCGCTTCTGGTTGGGAGGTCGTGAAGACCTAGAAACTCGAGCTCGGGAGGGACCCCGTCGGAGCTCGAGCTAATCTAGGGTTGCTCTAGGGTCGGCAGGCCACCTAGAACGTCCTTGAACGCCGTAGAGACGAGCAAAGAACAGAATATGGGGGTTGGAAAAGATTAGGGTTTGAGAGATACACAAAAGTAAAGATAAAAGTGTTTGATTCGATTGGGAATACCTCAATCGGCCGTCTAGCCTTTATATTTATAGGCCGGGGAAGTCTTATCTTTCTTCTTGACACGGTACTCTTGCTTAGGAGGAGCTTGAAAATTTGGCTCAGACCGAAACCGGTCTGACCGGTTCACAGAACCGGTCTGACCGCTTTGGAAAGCGGTCATGCGACCTGGTTGATACGAGCTTAATCGGTTATGCACCGAATTTCCAGTAGCACCACCACGACGTTTATGATCTGTAGGACTATTCCAACGTTGTGGTGACCTCTGTCTCTTTTTTGTTGGCCGATCAACTTGAACGGCCTTTGTGTACTTGTTCATGAGCTGCGAAAAAGTAGGTCCTTGCTTCAGAACCTTACCTTGAATCTTTGGCTCATTGAATTTCCAAGTACCCACTTCCGGGCGCTCAGGCTTGAAAGTTCTTGGACGGTCTGGAGACAAACCGGTCTGACCGGTTTGGGAAACCGGTCTGACCGGTTTCGCCTGACTAGCGAACCGATTCTCTTCCAAGGAACTTCCTTGCCCCCCGGGCCTTGATGTGTTAATAGTAATCTTCAGAGACTCTTTTCCATCCAGAGTTGTGCAGGAATAAAATGAAATAAAAAGAAGACAATACTAAAGGAAGGACCCCAACGCTTATTCATATGGTGGAGGACTCATTTGGTGGATTTAAATTTAATTTTCCGTTTGAAATTGAGCATCTTGGTGTTTACATCCAAGGTATGAACAGGGAAAGGAGCCTTATCAACTTGCATTTCAGCTAGCACTAATCGACCTTCATTAAGGGCCGATTGTACCTGTCGTCGAAAAACATTGCAATCATTCGTTGCGTGAGAAAAGGAATTATGCCACTTACAATATGCACGGTTTTTCAATTGATCGGCTAGTGGAATTGCATGAGAAAGTTCAACAAAGCCATTCTTAAGCAATTCATCAAAAACACGATCACATTTGGCTACATCAAAAGTAAATTTTTCTTCTTGTTCATCGCACCAGATGCTCCTGCACCCAAAGAAACGGTCTGACCACCAGAAGGGGCCAAACCGGTCTGACCGGTTCGTGGACCGAACCAGGGTGAGGTGTTTGTCCCGCATAAAAATTCACCGGCACGCCCAAATTAGAATCTAAAACATGTTCTGGCACGCCTGATGAGCTAGGTAATTCATTAGATTCTAAATTAATTTTTCTTCTCAAGCGTTGTAGTTTCCGCTTCTGTGTGTGAGTCAACCCAAAAGGACACCACCTTGGTTGAAAAACTTTCTTCACGCCCCTGCTACTGCTAGCCTCATGATCATTAACCTTGATCGGCTTGGAACTATCAGAATCATTATCAACAATATGCACGTTCGAACGATGGGGTTTAGCAGATTCTTTCGAATTTTTTAAATTTAAGCTCTAGACTCATAGCCTTCATTTGCAAGTGATTAATAGTAAGGAAATCAGAACCTTCTAATTTTTCCTTGTAATTAGACCGTAAGCCCGCAAAAGCTAAATCTGCTAAATCTTTTTCAGAAACAGTTATGATCCTCGTCCGTGAGCTCTTCCATCGTCGCGGTGATGATGTTGTCATTGTCAAGGTCGCACTTTGATCTAGACATATCCGGAGTAGATTGAATCGGTTTTGGCACCAGATTAATCTTCCCCAGCGGAGTCGCCAAAAAGTATGTTGACACAAAAACGCGCCAACACACTCGAGATCGATCAAACGCGCAGCACGGCCGTCACAACGGCCAACTCCTAACTTCCCGGGGCAAACCGGTCAGACCGGTCCTTCAAACC
>OAMR01000733.1:246454-264537 GCA_900205405.1 Echinochloa crus-galli | reverse complement strand
CCATATTCTGTTCTTTGCTTGTCTCTACGGCGTTCAAGGGCGTTCTAGGTGGCCTGCCGATCTTAGAGCAACCCTAGCTTGCTTGAGCTCCGACGGGGTCCCTCCCGAGCTCGAGTTTCTAGGTCTTCACGAGTTCCTGCCTGAAAGCGGTCTGACCGGTTTCAGGAACCGGTCTGACCGGTTTGCTCGAGGAGAGTTTTCAAACCGATTGGAAGAAAAGCGAACCAATAATCAAGTTGAATATGAAGCTCTTCTATTTGGTTTGGAATTTTTGCAAGACATGGGAATAAAGCATGTTGAGGCTTTTGGTGATTCGCTCCTGGTGGTGCAACATGTGTCAAAGGTATGCCAATGTTATAATGGTTCATTAAATGCATATCTTGATAGATGTCTTGATATCATTGCTTCTTTTGATGAATTTACTATCAAACATATTCCAAGAGAAGAGAATGACAAGGCAAATACTCTGGCTCAGAAAGCATCTGGTTATATGGTTGGAAAGAAGTGTTTCTATCTCCAAAAACCGATGCAAACGAAAGCCGAGGTTCTGGTTCTGGACGAACCGGTCACACCGGTTTCAGAAACCGGTCAGACTGGTCTGACTGCCAGAACTGGTCTGACCGGTTCTGAAACTGGTCTGACCGCTTCGTCTCCTGAAAGAAGCAAAAATCCTTTGGATGGTGGTAATCCATCCAAAGTTGAAGATCAGGATTGGAGGGTTCCTATTATTACTTATTTGAGATATCCTGGTCGTGGTGCAGAAAGAAATATTCGGAGAATATCGTTTAAATACGTTTTGCTTGACGACGAGCTCTATCGTCGAAACGCCGAAGATTTACTGTTGAAATGTCTTAATTCGGATCAGGCCAAAGTTGCTATGGGTGAAGTCCATGAAGGTATTTGTGGTACACATCAATCGGTCAACTCCTGACTTCCTGGGGCAAACCGGTCTGACCAGTTTGAAGGACCGGTCTGACCGCTTCTGGTCGGGAAACCGTGAAGACCTAGAAACTCGAGCTCGGGAGGGACCCCGTCGGAGCTCAAGCAATCTAGGGTTGCTCTAGGGTCGGCAGGCCACCTAGAACGCCTTTGAACGCCGTAGAGACGAGCAAAGAACAGAATATGGGGTTGGAAAAGGATTAGGGTTTGAGAGACAAAAAATAGAAGATAAAGTGTTTGATTCGATTGGAATCCCTCAATCGGCCTTCTAGCCTTTATATTTATAGTCCGGGGAAGTCTTACCCCTTTCGAATAGGTTACAATATGGGACTAAACTCGGAATCCTAATCCTACTCGAATTACAAAACCTAAACCGATCTGACCGGTTTGGCAAACCGGTCAGACCGGTTTGGCCGGGCCAAAGCCAATTTTGGCTGTCAACAACGTGCAACCCAAAACCAGTGGGTTTATAACAATTGGCGATATTCCACTGGCTATGCAAGATTTGGGTAGAAAGCCGATAGTCATTGGAAATTCGGTTCCTGTTCCAGTCAAAAAGCCGGTCATAGCTAATGATCATGAGGCTAGCATTAGCAAGGGCGTAAAGAAGGTCTTCCAACTAAGGTGGTGTCCTTCTGGTTTGACTCATACGCAGAAGCGGAAGTTACAACGCCTGCGAAACAAAGAAAAAAGGGAACAGGAAGCTGAGAAGCTGAGGGATGAATACTTCAACAAATACAGGCCCATGATTCCTCAGACCAAGATCTGGCAAGCTAAGCCCGTTGTGCGATCAGCAGCACAACCGGTCAGACCTATTTTTGAATCCGGTCAGACCGGTTTGGATCAGCCCACCGCTGCAGAAGCGGTCAGACCGGTTTCTGGAACCGGTCAGACCGGTTTGGATCAGCCCACCGCTGCAGAAGCGGTCAGACCGGTTTCTGGAACCGGTCAGACCGGTTTGACGACATAAGCGGGAGCTGAGATTACTTCAACCATCGATACTACTCCGCCAATTCCTCGAGTGGTTGAAGATGAAGAATTGGTTGATTTTGAGCCTTCTCTAGAACATGGCAACATGGAAATCAATGTTGTATATTTGTCTTCTGATTATTATGTGATACCGGAGGAGGAGGTCTCTAGATTACCACAATTTGATGTTGGACAATACTGATGAGGTAACCGACAAACGATTGAAGGCTTTGAAGGAAATTGAGGAAGACAAGCTTCGGGTTGCTAAAGCTTACAACAAGAAAGTACGAGGAAAATATTTTCAGATTGGTGAGCTTGTTTGGAAGACGATCTTGCCTATTAGGACGAAAAGCAACAAGTTTGGTAAATGGTCACCAAGTTGGGAAGGACACTATAGAGTTGTCAAAGTCATTTTTGGGAATTCTTACATACTAGAGACGCTGAAGGGAGATCATTTGCCTAAAGCTATCAACGGAAGATATTTGAAGAAATTCTATCCAAGTGTTTGGCAAGACGCATGAAGACCAATGGCCGATATATTGTCGATATCGCCCTTAGCATAAATTTTAGCTCCTGAATTGTAATTACTTGCTTTTTAGTTCTCAAGTTCACTAAAAACGCAGGGGGGCACGTGTTGACAGCCAAAATTGGCTTTGGCCCGGCCAAACCGGTCTGACCGGTTTGCCAAACCGGTCAGAACGGTTTCGTTCTGTAATTCGAGTAGGATTAGGATTCCGAGTTTAATCCCATATTGTAACCTAGAGGAGCTCAGGAGTTGGCCGTTGTGACGGCCGTGCGGCGCGTTCGATCGATCTTCAAGTTTGTTGGCGCGTTTTCGTGTCAACAGGTAGTATAACAATCTCCTTTTATATTAACCTTTGTAGATGAATATCTAGTGGCCACACCTTTGGTCGTCTCTTCAGAGTACAATTTTTTGTGGTCGTAACTTACGTGCTCCTAGTTTAAGAAAAATAACAAGAAAACAATAAAAATGAAAAATTGATTCTCCGCTGTTGTTCGTGTTACAACCCGGCGGTGAAAACTATCACATGCAGTTTCGTTTAAGCCAGCGGTGATAAGCCCAAAGTGGAGATATTCTGCAAGACTACACGAGTCGATGGGAAAAAAAACAAGTCCATTTTTTATCATTGAACTATTATGAGAGTTTGGTTTAGCCATCAAATATTAATCCAAATATCTTTAAGTATTATAAACTATGAAAACAGACAACTTTTGCAAATCTACCTTTCAAACAGCTAGAGGTTTAAATTTATCCGGTTTTCATAGTTTGAGGGTCAAAGATACTTGGTTTTTGAGTTTGGTGGCAAATATCTTGAGCAATAGCTCGTTGATAAACAATAAACTTTTTCCAAGCAAACGTTAATGTTTCTCACTTGTTTGAAACTGAGAATATTAACGTTTCTGACGCGGTGGATACGCTAGCTGGAACTGAGCTTCTTCGCGGTATACGGCGCGCGCCGGTCGTCGTCTTTTAACGTACGTGCCACGTCAGGGATACGATTGTTCCGTTCCGGCCTCTCAACATCTGCGTAATAACGGTGAAGTTACGACAACGAAGCTAGATAGGTCAAATGACACGGACGTTGTGCCATGCTAGAAACGTAACGATGCGATACAGTCAACAATCCGCGCCTGTTTTCCCATATATTAATTAGTGGATGGTGACATACATGACAAGTAACGATTTACTATTTTGTCATAGTACCTTTATTTATGGAAAATAAGAATAGAAAATTAATTCCGAGACAATCATAACAAAATGGTTGGTTCAATATAGCTGTCACAGTTAAGCGATGACGAGTGTGTGTGACTATATATCTGTGCGGGACTGCAGGTGCATGCTTTATTTGCATGCTCTGGGCCGATTAGCGTCTGAGTCCTGAAAATAGTGTTATACACCCAATCGCAGTAGTATATAATTGACAGAACAGAACACAAAAAGTCGCTGGCGTTCATATAAAGGGCATAATTAAATCTAGAATGAGTGCATGCAGGCTTTGTTATTTTAAATCCAAATGAAATTTTTGTTTGAAAGAACAGCATCGGAGATGACTACTACTTCCTAACACTTTGCTTTTTAATCCATGTGCAGGTTGATTCAACCCCATAGACGATCCACGGGCTTGCCCAGGAGATTACCTCCGTCCGCCCTGTTATCGTTTATTATGCACGGAGTCGATATGTTAGTTGCTGCCCATCCCATTATTATTGGCCAAAATTGGCACAAGGGCGATTTGGTTGGACCAACCGGCCGGTTTTGCCTGTTGGGCCCATATAGCCGGTCTAGCAATACAAACTAATATGCTAATTAAGTCGGTCTCGCCGGTTTGTATCCAATCAAAGTAGAATCCATATAGATCACGACTTGTAATAGGATTTCCTTGAGAAGCAAAACCTCCTATATCTTATAAATATAAAGGGCCACGACATATTAAGGGTTTACACAATCAATCGCTGAATCAATAATAACTTTTACTTTTTTTATTTCCAAACCATAATCAATTTCAAACCATAATTGTTGTTCGTCATTTGTCTCTACGACATTTGAAGATATTCTGAGTGGCCTTCCGACCTTAGAGCTAACGTGCGTAAGCCCTGACGGGGTCCCTCCCAAGCCGGGGTTCTTAGGTTTTCACCATTTCCAACCAGGCCTTACCGGTTCCAGGAGGTGATTCAGCAAATGCACGCTATTTAGTTCTCTCGGTGTGTTGACCATAAATTATGTCAACCCTGTCCGTTTTTAAAAACTATATGATGGTGGCTCTGAAAAGTGATGGATCAAACGATCAAGGTCTTGACACTCGAAAATAACTCAATTCTTTCCTTATGTCTCCCTGATATAATGCCTAGTTTTTTAGTGAAATATATAATACTTAGTTCTAACTTTCACTTCATATTTGCTATTTCCATTACTTATGCAAATTAAGTTACGCAAAAGACCTCCAAATCAACTCCACAATTCATGAAACTTTTTCAACATTTCCGTCGTCTGTTAAGTCAAGCAAACCAACGCTCAAATCATCTCCACAGTTCACAAAACTATTTCTAGTTATAGAATAAATAGAGTAAACCCATTTTCCATAAAAACACATTTCATAATTTTAAAATTCAAATAAATCAAACTTGGCTACTTTTGAAACTTAACTGGATTTTTGTGCTACCAAATACTCCATCACATCAAAATGCCATAACATGTATGGAGTACTAAATGTAGATGAAATCAAAAACTAATTGCACAGTTTTGTTGTGCTCTGCGAGACGAACATTTTGAGCCTAATTAATCAATTTTTGGACAATTTTTCACAAATACAAACGAAATGCTACAGTGACGCAATGATTACGAAGTGACATCATACACCCAAATTTACCCTCCCAAATTCAACGTCTAAACACCACCTAAGTTTTCCGCTTCAAAGATTCCTTCAACTAGTAAGGCTCTGTAGACTCTCTTTCTTGCAGCTCTGTTGAAATTTACTGTTTCAACGATTCCATCAACTAGGAAGGGGCTGTAGACTAATTTCTTTCTTGCAGTGTCCAGATTCCGATAAAGGAAATGGATGGCACTTAACTAACCTTATATCAAGATTCTCTCCGTATTATTTCCGCTGGACTTTTGCTTCAGAGGTGGAAAACACAATGGGGATACCGTGCTATGATTTAATTCCCTGATAGAAAAAGATACACCTGCCGGCCGCTGATGGAGGATCCTAGATTCATAGGATGGGAGAATCCCGTACTTCTTCTGATTGCTCTCCCACCATTCTTGGCAAAGTCCGCCGATGGATTCCCCCGTCTGGTAGTGATATTTTTTCTGTTCAAGTATATATATATATATACATATGTCTTTCTCAGGACTTCTCCAAACTCGATTCTTCTTCAGCGCCGTACGTACCAACTTCTTCCAAGAAACAACCAATGGCGCCTGCTTCACGAAACAATCTCTCTGCCGCCGCCGTTTTCGTCCTCCTACTCGTCATTGTAGCCACCGGCGGTACGTTGTACACACATAACATTAAGCAAGCTGCAAGCAGCGATGTTGTTTGATTAATCTTTTGTCTAACTGTTGCTCTCAAAAAAAAAAATCTTTTGTCTAACTGTTGCATATGGAGTACTGTATGTGTGTGTTCATGCCTGCAGAGTCGGCGTCCGTTGCGGAACAAACGTGCAGGCACCTGAGCGGCAGTTATAAAGGGATATGCGCTTTCAACCCCAGCTGCTATTTTGTATGCACAGACGAAAGCAAGGACAACATAGACGGAGCATGTGACACCCTTCGATGCTGGTGCTATACCAAATGCCCCTCTGAGGTTGTTGCTGATGCTAGCGCTCCGATCCAGCCCTGATACAAATATGATTGATCACTGCGGCCTGGCGGTCGTCCCTCAAGTAATAATCATGTATTTTACTGCTTCCGCTCGCACCAGTACCTACTGGTGTTGTGATAAATTAAATAAAATTGATCCGGACCTTGAATTGGCACACCAAATTCAAACCGGTTGTCATGTTGTGCTCACGTACTCTTGGTCAAGTGGTTGTTGCCAGACTTCTCCAAGCTCCATCCTCACCAAATCTGCTCGCTGCGTCTTCTTCAACTAAACATCTTCCACCAGAAAAGAAGCAATGGCGCTTTCACAAATGAATCTCCCTCATAGAGGTCTACTCATATTGTCATGGCCGCTGGTGGTATGTGGTCCATGTGATGAACGCGTGCATATGCATGAACTACATGTTGCAAGCCGCGATGTCGGTTGATTAATCTAGCTAATTTGCTAAAACTTTTTTGATGCGCCTTGGACATTTGTTGCCTAAATGTTTTCTTTTTGCGAGATGTTCATGCCTAGATCTTCTGATCCATATATGCGCAGAGTCGGCGTCCGTTGGGGAATATGCTTGCCACGATCACCTGAGCGGCAAGGGTGTGCTGGGATCTATTAACGACAATTCCTGCATGCGTGTATGCATCGACGACCTTTCCGGCTAATGTAACTTTCTTCTATGCTGGTGCCAAATAAAGCAGATGCACCTCTGAGACTGATCACGGCGACTGCCCATCGCCACGCTGCGCCTGTGTCAATGAATCCATATGCACGAACTTGACCACATGTTTGGATTTGTACGTGTTTTCTTTTTCCCCAGGCAGAATTCGATCAAGCACCACCGCTCACGCGAGGCAGAATTCTTCTACATGTTTCGAGGGCATCCAATACTTTTCCATCCAATCGACGAAAACTTGGGCATACAATATATGAAGCGCGCACATAGGGGCCCGACATGGGCCAACTCAGATTAGAATTCCCTTTCTTTCACCACGGGTTCCAGCCCAAGGGATCAGCCTTTCAATTGAGACTCTACCACCGCGCATATATGGGTATAGTCAACTGTTCACCTAGTGGTAGCTGTTGGGTCATCAATCGTTCACATCAACCTGTCTGCACGAGTCATGCAGGCACATGCACGTCGTCCATGGTCCGGTTTTGTTCCTGTACGTACGGCTAACAATAATAGGGTTGGTGGTAGTTACAAATCAAGCAACTGGGTATCTAAACCAAAGTATGCATAAAGATCTATTGATGTCATGACCTGATTGGCCAACATTGGATTCCGCCAGTCTGCCATAGTTGACAAGGTTTATTCAGTGAGAAAGAGATGAATAATATATATAACGATTACGAGGTTAATAACATTGCACGTAGGTAGTCAAGGGTTTCTAATCAAGGTGACAGATAGCTTTTTTCAAATTTAATACATTTTTCCTCCTAAATTGTAGGTTGTTTTGGCATTTCTATATACATATCTCTTTTACAATATATTCACTATGTCTACATACATTGCAAAAATTATTATTATCATCTGGTGAAATGGTGTAAGATCTGTCTGCCAAAAAAGAAAGGGGGCTTGGGAATTAAAGACTTGCAGAAAATGAACTTGAGCTTACTAAGTAAGTGGTGGTGGAAATTAGAGAAAGGGGAGGGCCTATGGTAGGAAATTGTGAAAAGAAAATATCTTAATCAAGAAGGTGTGAGGAATCTGAAATATAAAAACTCTAATCCCCCTGTGTGGAATGATTTATTGAAAGTAAAGGACTTATATTTGAGAGGAAGAATGATGCTTGTAGGAAATGGGAAATACAGTACTGACTTTTGGCAAGACATTTGGTGTGGAGCAGTCTCTTTAAAGGATAAATTTCCTGATCTGTTTGTAATTTGTAATGAACAAGAGTGGACGGACGGTTGCTGAAGCAGCTCGTAATAGATGGGGTCTTAGTTTCAGGAGATGGCTAGGGGAACAGCTTCAGGTCCAATTGAGGCAATTAAGAGATGTGTTGAGTGCCTGTGTTGTATCCAATGAGGATGACTCCCCAAAATGGCTCAGGGAAAAATCGGGTTGTTTCTCGGTGAAGTCTATGTATGAACACTTGTGCAGAAATGAGACCACTATAACTAATAATAGAATCTGGAGAGCAAAGATTCCCTTGAAGATTAAAATGTTTCGAGAGACTAGCGCCAATCGTTTACGGCCCATCGTTTTTTCGAGAGACCTTTCGGACGCATATGCTCACGCGTATGCATATTCACCCCTATGAAAATACATGAATGCAAGTCATATCACCGTGAGTACCTTCGGGAGACTAGCGCCAATTGAAACTAAGAAAATGTGACAACCATGCTGAGTCGGAGATTCAGAACCGGATGGGCAGGTTCCACTATAAAATATAGGAATATACGGCACTCGTACTGAGTCGAGCGACTCAAACATAGATAGACATATATATACGTTACACCACAAAGAACGTTACCGACCGCATGTTTTTGTTATGGTTGGCGGTATCTTTCTGTACATCTTATGGTGTGTGACAGCGATATATATAGTAGCACGAACCAAACTGAACATAAAGTTGTCAGAAACCAATTCGGCAATAATTGGTCCTGTTTAGTTCCCGCAAACCTCCTAAAATTCTCTCTTCAATCTTCACTATTCACTTATCACATCAAATTACATCAAATCTCTTTCCTCATGCATGGAGCATCAAGTACATGGTTTTGATGTACACGACGAGACGAATCTTTTGAGCCTAGTTAGGTCATGGTAGCACAGCGGTTACCACAAACAAACGAAAAGTGCTACAGTGCGCTATAGCACCCGATGTGACTTTTCGATCAAATTTTTACCCACCTCCTTTTAAAACTAAACACACCCACAATGTTAGATGAAATTCGCGGCAGGAATTCGAAGCTCTCCATTGGTGGCTCAAATTGGCACATATATAGCCGACCTAGCTGGACCAACTAGTCTAACCAGTTTCCTGAAGCAGTCAGGCCAGGTCGGCACTGTAGCAGGCCTGGCAGGACAAGCCGTTCACATTGCGTGAAAAACCGAGATTTGTAACGGGCGTAGATCATACTTGTAAATTCCATTCCGGAGGTCATTCCGTTTTTGCTCTTGGAACGGAACATTCCGGTATCGGCCGATACCGGTGTACCGTTCCGGACTTTATTATATTAAAAATATATGAATATACATATACATAAATATTCATATAAATATATACTTACGGCATAATTACGCTTCATCACACTGACATTTTTACCAAACTCACATATAATTCATTAAGTTCACCTGACCATAACCATATTTCATACATGGAAAATAAAAACACAATCAAAACCATCAATTTTTGATGGGACTAAACCTAAACAATGAAATGAGCGGAACAGGCGTTTCGGCCGGTATTGGCCGGAATGGCCGGAATTGACCGGTATTGACCGGTATTTGACCCGGTACGGGATTTCAGCCCTTCTATGCCGGTTTAGGCACCGGAACGGGGCATTCCGGCCGGTACCGGAATGGAATTTACAACTATGGCGTAGATGGCCATAGGTAACGGGCAACGCGCCCGTTACCCTTACTCCGTTACTAATAGTCGGTCAAAGGTAACGGGCAATTTGCCCGTTAAGAACGACCAAAACCTGTAATCCGCACTTCACAACGACCGTTACCAATATAAGCAACCAGTAACCCAAACTTGCGATTTTTAAAATAGATGTTTTTTTAATTAAAAATTACATATATCACATCAAAATCGATCATGATGATGATCGAGCTAGGAATTACGACGGTGGACGACGAGTGGGGCAAAATCCATACCGGCGAGCTGCGGAGGACGGGGCGCGCGGGCTGCCGGCGCGCCGTCGTCGCGGAGCTGCTAGCTAGCTAGCGGCCGGCTGGGCGGCAAGCAGGCGCGGTCGCCCGCGCGGCGACGACGAGTGGATGGCGGCAAGCAGGCGGCGGTGCCAGGACGGCGGCGGAGTGGACGTCGCCCGCCGTCTGCTGCTCTGCGCCGACAGCCGCAGCGGGGTGGAAGACGACACACTGTAGCTACTGTAGCTTATGCAAATAATAATTGAGCTCTGACACTAGTAACGGGCGTTAACTGGCCAAACCTAACATCGTTACCACTAGTCAAAGATACGTAACGGGCTTTAAGTGCCTAATACAACTACCGTTACTACTAGTCCCAGCCTGTAACGGACATTTAGCGACCATTACGGATGGTAGTCTTATTGGTAACGGTTGTGTGTAATGTCCGTTACAAGGAATACTAGTAACGGTCGCGAACAAAGACCGTTACCAGAAATCATTATTAGTAACGGGCGTTGTTGTGCAGGGGCTGGGCCCAGTCCTGACACGCTTATTGGTAACGGTTGTTGTTTCCGCCCGTTACTGATGTCGCACCTTGTAACGGGCTTCGTGAGTCCGTTACCAATCCCGCGTTACTTATTTGAAGTTTTCACGTAGTGTCAGACCAACACGTACTCTCTATATAAGAGGAGCGTGTCCGAAAGGCTGTGTGCTTCTTCGGACTGGCTGTAAGTAGCTTTCCTTTCTCTCCTCTCTTTGCATTGATCTATCACTTAACATTAATGAATCTATCTATTTTCATGTTTCTTTCATGTAATTAGCTAGTCCTGATGATAATATTTATGCGCTTGTACATTAGAGAAAAGAAAATTTAGTTTTCTCGATTCGTGATGCGTCTCTATCTGTCTCGGTTCATACTATTGATTCCCAAATGTTCTCATGCAGTGCTTATTGCATGCAGCACATTCAGCTGGCTTTACAGATCATGGAACCCGACGCAGCATGGGTACCTTGCCAGTTTCAACTGGCGAACTGGACCGCTGTTGTTGAAGAAACAGCTGTTGGCTTCCCTGTGGAGTATGCGACCATCGACATACTAGCCGGTACCTCCGGCTTCCAAGGATATGTGCCTGATGAGTCCACCGGGGGGGCAGCAGCATCTGCTTGAGTACCATGATTACTATTCTGCAGCCTCACAACACAATGGTACAGTTACTACGACGATTAGTAGCAACGGGGCATCTTGCCGCCCGGTTCAAATAAAAAATAAGGCCGCTGCTACAAATCATTTTTGTGGTAGTGATACCACTAGCTCGCTGCAGCAAGAAATTCTATCATCACCCCCTACATCTTTAAGGAGAAAAGATAAGAAGGACAAATTAAAGGTGGTACACATGAAGGGATATTGTGAATTAAAATATTTTTTCAATAACCAATTAATCATTATGCTTACTATTCTATATTTTGAACTTACACCATAATTATCATTTTTGAATTTTATACTTGATCATGGAGAATAATATATAACTATTTATCCACATTAAAATTGCAAACATAATAAAGGGATTGCATTTAGGCACATGGTGTGGCAGAGTGCTTATAAAAGAGGAACATATATACAACTCAACAAACCTACCCATGTAGATCATTACTATAAGAATAATGAGGAAACTGCCTAGAGAAAAAAAATATCACATGTATCACGCTAGTATTGAGAACATGCGTACGTGATGGGCCGCGTGCGGCGCGTGTACGTGCTGGATGAATATATATAATATTATGTTTGGCAGTAGCTATTTGTCATATGCTGCACAATTAATTAAAGCACTTTTAGCGTAATGGAGTCAACAATGACGTGTCCAGGAAGATGTTGACGCGACCGATCAAGATGGGCCGTTACATGCATGCACTTTGATCCATTGGTAGCTAAGCTAGCCCACTCGCTTCACTATTATTAGCTGCAGCAACCTCGATCTATAAAAGGATCGGAGATCAATACGCGATCGAGCACAGAGCAAGTGAGCAACCTGCAGCTCAAGACTTGCAAGTAGCTCGCTAACCAAGCATTAATTGCAGCCAGTTGGGTATAATACGATGGCTGCGAGCAAGGCTGTTGTTGCTGCTAACAAGGAGACCTGCGGCGCCTTCGAACCTTGTTTATGGGGCGACTTGTTTGTGAATTATACTCCTACCCCATCACAGGCATGCATGCATTTACATACATGATTTTATTTTATCATATAGTTGACAGCATGCATGCATGTTATAATATTTAGCTGTTTAACTAAATTTTATATCATGTTTAATTTGTGTATAAGCAGAGGTGTCCGAGAAGTGGATGAGAGAGAGGCCGGAAATTACGCTAGCTATGAGCGTGGCCGACACACGCTCGAACGCCTTGGCATATATAACCATTTCGTCCAGGAGGTTCACAAGGCAATAAACCGTGTCCACCGTGAGGAGCTGGACTATGCCAACTCCAATGACTTGCATGTTGTTGCTCTCCGGTTTCGTCTGCTTAGGCAACATGGCTTTTGGGTAATTTTGATCCAAATTTAAGCAATGACCCGAGGGGCCTGCTTAGCTTGTACAATGCTGCTCACATGGCGGTACCTGGTGAGATGATCCTAGATGATGCTATCTCCTTCACTAGGCGCCATCTTGAGGCTACAAAAGGCAAGCTCACATCATCTATAAAGGAACAAGTTTCACGTGCTCTAGAGATTCCGCTCCCTCAATTTATGCGGCAACTAGAGACCATGCATTATATTACGGAGTATGAGAAAGAAGAGCCACAGGATGTCATGATGCTCGAGCTCTCAATGATTAACCTCGACCTTCTTAGGAGTGTCCACCTCAGGGAGCTTAAGGACCTCTCGCTGTAAGTTGATATGTTAGTTTTTTTTCACCCTGTTTATCCACTTTCCATTGTCTTCACTAACAAAGTGGGTTGACTAATTCCATGTGAAGATGGTGGAGGGATCTCTATGACAGTGTGAAGCTAACCTACTGTCGGGACCGCATCGTGGAGTCTTACTTCTACAGCTTTGGAGTGTTCCATGGGGAGGAAAGCTCTGCTGCACGAATCATACTTACCAAGGTGTTTGGGTTGTTGGTCCTGATTGACGACACATTTGATGTGCGGGCCACCTTTGAGGAGTCCCAAATGTTAGATGATGCCTTACAAAGGTACGATAATTTACTACTGCTGCTGAGATCACTCTTGAAAAGAAACAAGTGTAACACCCTAAAATTCATCACAATTAAATTGTAGCAACCCTCTGAATTTTTCTAGGATTTATTAAGGCTTAAAGAAATTTTCTAGCAATTAATTGGAATTTCTAGCCTTTTTTATAATTTAAATATCACATTAAATAATTATTTTAGTCAAAATAAGTTGTAGAATAGCACTTGTATATACATATTTTTACAACATAAAAAGCCACCATTTTTATTTTTTATAAAATTAGGCTTTAATTACCGCACTACTAGGTTACAGCAAAACGATAGGACATGGTTTGTGAAAAAAGGAAACAAAGTCATTTTACGTCTAAAAATCATGAAAAATACTCGCATACATCTTTGCTCCCAAGTCTCATTCCCGGGCCGAATCCTTTTCTCTTCCCCGGCCCGTTCCGCTTTTGGCCCAGCACCGGCCCGTCCCGATTCTCCCCGTCGCCCTTCTCTCTCTACCCGCGTCGCTGACGGGTGGGACCCTCGTGTCAGATTCATCTCCTTCCCGTCGCCGACTCGAACTCCTCGGCCGAGTCCGAGTTCGCCGCGCCTCCGGCTCCGATTCCCATCGCCGTACGCCTGCTCGAGCCCAATCCCCGACCTATTTAACCCGGCCGCCGTCTCTTCTTTCCCTCCCATCAAGGCGAGCTCGCGATTCCTAGTGCCCGAGCCGCCGCCCTGCCGATTTGAGCCGCCGCCGTCGATTCGCGTCGTCGCCGCCGCTCCTTCGCCAAGAAGCATCCCAGGAGGTTCGCCTCGATAATCCACACCTCTCCTTCGTGATCTTGACCCGATTTTGGCCGAGCTTTGCGTTAATTGCTCACCGGCCGATCTTGCAGAGCTCCGCCGCCGCCTTCTCTCGTCGCCGGCCGCCGTCGTTGCTCTCCCCACGTCAAGAACCACCGCAGTGAGTCCGCAATCTTCTCCTCTTGCTTCCCGTCCAAGTCCCGTCGTAATCCGCGCGTCATAGCGAAGAAACGCGTTTGCTCCGGCGACCCTCCGCCGCGGGATCGGGCGGCGCCGCCGTCCCGGCTGTCGCCGGCGATACTCCCCCTCGGCCGATCTGTTTCGAGCCGTTAGATCGCGATCCAATGGCCCACAACAGATTTAACCCTGAGTCAATCAGAGCCGTAACGGTCAGCCTTGGCTGTTTTACAAAGAAGCCCTCCAAGTTTTGAAAATCAACCCGCAGTCCATCTTAGTTCAAAAATAATTCCAAATAGGTCATTTTTCTTCTGTTTTAGCCCCTGCAAGTTTTAAAATTATGTCCGAGGTCCAAGTTTTGTCTTTTTACATGAAAACCCTCGTAGTTTTATACAAAATTATGTTTTAGCCCTCGGATTTTCGCAGTTAAGCCCCTAGAACTTTTAAAACTTTGCCAGCAAGTCCCTGAACCATAGAAAAGCCATATCTTTTGCGTTTTAACTCCGATTTTAGTGATTCTCATGCTCACGCATTCATTGTAACGTGTAGATTAGTTTTGTGCTGTTGTTTTGATCTGTTGGAATTGTTTGGTGTACTATTTCTTATTTGCTGTATTGTTTCCTTGCATGTGAATGTGTGATGCGATTAGGAAACAACCAGTTCGAGGATTTCTCTGAAGAACCAACTGTTGGAGAAGGATTTGAGCAGCAACCGAGTTGGGAAGAAGGCAAGTGTATTATGTCATGCAAATGTCCTAATAATTATTAATTTCACCACCCATGCATGTGTCGTAATTTGATGGGTTCCTATTTAAGGATTTGCCTAGCCACTATATTCCCCTGTCCCTGAAACTGGGTTACTTAATTAATTTTGATGGTAGATGATGCTTAGCTTGCTCAACTGGAATTGGTTAAATGAACCCCTACTCTTACATGATAATCATATTTGAACATGATCTAAATCGTGGTTACTTGAATATGTTGGGAATATGACATTCATTAATTTGTGGGTGGAATATACTTTCATTTGCTAGTAAATAGTTGCTTAATAAAACATGACCAACTAAAAGTGCTTACTGCAGTATGGTCAGCCAACCTTTTTGCCTCAGCCTTGTATGTCATATTACATTTGCTGAGTACGTTATGTGCTCATACTTGTTGCCTTCCTTTCTTTCTTTTTATTGCATCTACAACAACCGGAATGCTGCTCAGTTTGGGAGAATTTAGAGGATTTTCACTGCTGGTTTTGAGGAGTTCTAGGCGTACGCAACCCCCAGTGGACTGCCTGTGAGGTTTGGAGCCTACGTTTCCAGGATACGCTGTATACTCTGATAGACTCGTAAGTCATTTTTATAGTTTATTATACGTGATACTGCATCTTTTATTCACTACCACCACGACAGAGGCAACAGTGGGTTCCCTATGATGCTTCGAATGCTCTTCGAGCGTCTGAATTACCCAGTGGAGATAGAATATTGTGGAAGGAGGAGGTCACATCCAGATCACCCAGAGGACTGGGAAGTCGTTGTATACATCAGGGAGCCTGATTATGAGTATGGAGGAACCAAAGAGGCTGCGGTGCATCACGCCATCGCCATGAGATCAACTTTTGAAGCTGGAATCCAGGATGCAGCCAGACGGGCACTTTCTGTGCTTTGTCATGAGGAGGCTGCTGAAGTACGTCACACTGCTTGGGCATATCTTCCTCGAAGGCAGCAAGGCACTCCAACTGGGGTTGTGCCACAACCGCCAGGACTAAACTCTACACTCAACGTCCAGGTGGCGTTCACCCAGATGCTCAACGTGCACGCCGATGACACCACTAGAGAGCTACAAGAAGTGCGTGAAGAACTCGCTGTTGAACGAAGGAAGAACAAGAGACTGATAGCTGAACTCAAGGGAGAAGCACTTCCGCCCTTGGATGAAGATATAGAAGGGTTGATGGGTCATTCCCCGCCCCGCTAGAGAATGCTCGGTGGATCGTCTAGTTGCTTCACCATACCTATTAAGATAGGATACCCTCTCTTTTGTTAGTTCAGTACATTTAGAATCGTTGAGACTCGTGCGTAGCATGTGATTTAGTTTGGTTCAAAAGTGTGGTAGAGATGTTTGCTTTCGTGTTAAATTATGTGATTTGGATCTTTGTAATGATTGAACTTAATTGTGGAGTGATGACCACAATTGAGTAATTATTAAATAAATAAATTTAGTTAGTTTTGGGTTATCTTGGTCTCTGATCTTAGCCCTTAACTATCACTTTATCCATATAACCGTACCCCTCTTATAAACCATGTTGGGCGACAATCTGTTCTCGCTGCTGCATGACATGCGGGTACTGTTCGAATTGTTTCTGGAGTTTTAGAACTCCGATTGAAGTAAATCCAGTTGGGTTGGATTAAGGACTCGATAACCTAGGTTACGGGAATTTTTCGTGATTTTTAGAGGTTTTGGAAGAGAGATATAATGGTTTTATTGGAGTAACCAGAATCTGTCCCGTGGTCCTGACACAGCTGTCTTGTTTATTTTATACCTCGAGCCACAAAATTCCGATTGAGGTGATTCAAGTTGGGTTAGTTTCATAATTTGATGGTCTACGTTCAGACAAAAGATCATGATTTTTGGATACTCATAATGAGAATTACGACTGTTTAATTAGGACAAACAGAATCTGTTTCAGAATTTGATTTTGCCCGTCATTGGCAACTCGTTCTACATTAACTCTTATCTATTCATGATTTGAGTTATATCTTTTTACCACTTTCTGAACCTCATGTTCTAACCACCAGATGGTAAACACTAGGTCTGGAAGTGGAGTGGATCAACCACCTGTGAATTGTCAAGGACGTGCCAACCCCAACCCAAATCCTCCGCCGAATCAAGCATCCGTAGCAATGGATCAGATCCTCGCCAACCAGACTCAGATTTTACAGGGCATGGCTAATACCTTGGCAGTCATGCAAGCACAGAACAACAACAACAACAACAACAACAACAACAACCAGCAGAGGGACAAGCACCGGGAGTTCATGAGTCATAAACCTCCTACCTACTCCCACTCAGCGGATCCACTTGATGCTGATGATTGGCTGAAGACTGTTGAGAAGAAGCTGGATATGGCTCAGTGCAATGACAGGGAGAAGGTCCCTCCGCCGCCTGACATGTGGGTAGTGACTATTCACCACCACGACGGAGGCAACAGTGGGTTTCCGATGATGCTTCGAATGGAGAGCAGATATTGAGGGAAGCTCATGATTCCGCATATTCTATTCATCCGTCTCATACCTTCCCAACATTTCAGAAGCTGCTAGACAAGGCTATTGGCCTAGAGAGCATGCGTCGTGAGTGATCAAGGAGGAAGAGGAAGTTCATGTCCTCAGGACAGTCAAGCAGTAACACCCGCCCTCGTTTCCAGCCGCCTCAGCAGAACGTGCCCGTTCGTTTTGGTGGGCAAGGGAGTAACTTTGTGCAGAGTCAGGGTCAGCGGTCAGCACCTCCACCTCAGCGTCCAGCACTTCAGCAGAACCGCCAGATCACCCCGGCTCAGACTCCAGTGAAGACCGCTGCACCAGGCAGTGCTCCTACTCCCCGTACCTGCTACATTTGTGGAGATCCCAGCCACTTTGCCCACAACTGTCTAGGGAGGGTTATGCGATTAGGAAACGACCAGTTCGAGGATTTCTCTGAAGAACCACTGTCCCAAGAGGAATGCTCAGACCCCACAGCACCAGAGCGGCAGTGTACCAAGGCAGAATACCCCTCAGCAGCAGAACAGGAATGTGAACCCGACGCCCCAGAGCAACAAGGGCCAGCAGAATCAGATGCGATGCAAGGTGAACCATGTTGCTGCAGCGTCGCCGC
>OAMR01000733.1:234389-245655 GCA_900205405.1 Echinochloa crus-galli | reverse complement strand
ACGTACTCAGCGTGGCTCGAGGTATAAAATAAACAAGACAGCTGTGTCAGGACCACGGGACAGATTCTGGTTACTCAAATAAAACCATTTTATCTCTCTGCCAGGACCTCCACAAATCACGAAAAATTCCCAGAACCTAGGCTATCAAGTTCTTAATCCAACCCAACTGGATTTATGTCAAACGGAGTTCTGAAGCTCCAGAAACAATTCGGACAGTACCATGATATCATGCAGCAGCGAGAACAGATTGTCGCATAACATGATTTATATGAGGGGTACAATTATATGGATAAAGTGATGGTTAAGGGCTAAGATCAGAGACCAAGATAACCCAAAAGTAACTAAATTTATTTATTTAATAATTACTCAATTGTGGTCATCACTCCACAATTAAGTTCAATCATTACAAAGATCCAAATCACACACTTAGCACGAAAGCAAACATCTCTACCACACTTTTAAACCGAACTAAATCACACGCTATGCACGAGTCTCAACGATTCTAAATGTACTGAACTAACAAAAGAGAGGGTATCCTATCTTAATAGGTATAGGTGAAGCAACTAGACGATCCACCGAGCACTCTCTAGCGGGGCGGTGAATGTCCCATCAACCCTTCTACATCTTCATCCAAGGGCGGAAGTGCTTCTCCCTTGAGTTCAGCTAGCAGCGAGTTCTTCACGCACTTCTTGTAGCTCTCTTGTGGTGTCATCGGCGTGCACGTTGAGCATCTGGGTGAACGCCACCTGGACGTTGAGTGTAGAGTTTACACCTGGCGGTTGTGGAACAACCCCAGTTGGAGTGCCTTGCTGCCTTCGAGGAAGATATGCCCAAGCAGTGTGACGTACTTCAGCAGCCTCCTCATGACAAAGCACAGAAAGTGCCCGTATTGCTGCATCCTGGATTCCAGCTTCGAAGGTTGATCTCATGGCGATGGCATGGTGCACTGCAGCCTCTTTGCTTCCTCCATACTCATAATCAGGCTCTCTGATGTATACAACGACTTCCCAGTCCTCTGGGTGATCTGGATGTGTGCTGGACGCTGAGGTGGAGGTGCTGACCGCTGACCCTGACTCTGCACAAAGTTACTCCCTTGCCCACCAAAACGAACGGGCATGTTCTGCTGAGGTTGCTGGAAACGAGGGCGGGTGTTACTGCTTGACTGTCCTGAGGCCATGAACTTCCTGGTAATCCAACAATGAAATCCATACTGATTTCTTCCCACTTCCATTCAGGTACCTTGAGTGGCTGAAGCAAACCGGCTGGTCTCTGGTGTTCAGCCTTGACTTTCTGACAAACATCGCACAATGCCACATGGGCAGCCACATCCCTTTTTAGTCCATACCACCAATACCTTTGCTTCAGATCCTGGTACATCTTGGTGCTTCCAGGATGAATAGAATATGCGGAATCATGAGCTTCCCTCAATATCTGCTCTCTGAGAGACTCGATATCCGGTACACATATCCTCTTTCTAAACCAAATTGTACCTTGATCATCTTCGGTGAAGTCGGGAGCTTTCCCTGCTAACATGGTTTCCTTGATTTCCTTTATCTTCTCATCAGTAAGCTGACCCTTCCGAATTTCCTGAATCAGACAGAAGGTGTGACAATGGAAGTTGAGTCTACATTGGAGCAGGAAATTCGGAAGGGTCAGCTTACTGATGAGAAGATAAAGGAAATCAAGGAAACCATGTTAGCAGGGAAAGCTCCCGACTTCACCGAAGATGATCAAGGTACAGTTTGGTTTAGAAAGAGGATATGTGTACCGGATATCGAATCTCTTAGAGAGCAGATATTGAGGGAAGCTCATGATTCCGCATATTCTATTCATCCTAGAAGCACCAAGATGTATCAGGATCTGAAGCAAAGGTATTGGTGGTATGGATTAAAAAGGGATGTGGCTGCCCATGTTGCATTGTGCGATATTTGTCAGAGAGTAAAGGCTGAACACCAGAGACCGGCCGGTTTGCTTCAACCACTCAAGGTGCCTGAATGAAAGTGGGAAGAAATTAGTATGGATTTCATTGTTGGATTACCTCGTACACGAGGAGGATATGACTCCATATGGGTTATTGTGGACAGATTAACTAAGGTAGCTCACTTTATACCCGTTAACACTACTTATACCAGTGCTAAGTTAGCAGAGTTATACATGTCCAGAATTGTTTGTCTCCATGGTGTACCTAAAAAGATAGTGTCTGATAGAGGTACTCAGTTTACATCTAGATTCTGGCAGAAGTTGCATGAGTCTATGGATACAAAGTTGAATTTCAGTTCAGCATATCATCCTCAGACAGATGGTCAGACAGAGAGGACTAATCAGGTTTTGGAGGATATGCTGAGAGCTTGTGCATTGAAGCATGGAGGCAGTTGGGACAAGAGTCTTCCATATGCAGAGTTTTCATACAACAACAGTTATCAGGCTAGTTTGAAGATGGCACCCTTCGAAGCACTTTATGGTAGAAAGTGCAGGACACCTTTGTACTAGAGTGAAACAGGTGAAAGTCAGTTGTTTGGGCCAGAGGTTTTGCAGGAAGCAGAAAGACAGGTTCAGATTATCAGAGAGAATTTAAGAACAGCTCAGTCCAGGCAGAAGAGCTATGCAGATACAAGAAGGAGAGAATTAACTTTCGAAGTAGGTGATTATGTGTATCTGAAAGTATCTCCTATTCGAGGCTTGAGAAGGTTTAAGGTGAAAGGTAAATTATCTCCTCGTTTCATTGGACCTTTCAAGATTGTTGATAGAAAAGGTGAGGTTGCTTATCAATTGGAGTTGCCAGCCAGACTGTCAGATGTGCATGATGTGTTCCATATCTCTCAGTTGAAAAAGTGTCTTCGAGTTCCTGAGGAAGAATTACCCTTGGATGAGTGGGATGTGTAAGATGATTTGACTTATAAGGAATATCCAGCTAAGATTTTGGAAACTGCTGAAAGAGTTACTAGAAGTAAGGTGATTAAGATGTGTAAAGTTCAGTGGAGTCATCACGCGGAAAGTGAGGCAACTTGGGAAAGAGGGGACGAGTTGATGGCAGAGTTCCCTCAGATTTTCTCTAATCCATCCGAATCTCAAGGACGAGATTCTCTTTAAGGGGGGTAGGTTTGTAACACCCTAAAATTCATCACAATTAAATTGTAGCATCCCTCTGAATTTTTCTAGGATTTATTAAGGCTTAAATAAATTTTCTAGAATTTAATTGAAATTTCTAGCCTTTTTATAAATTTAAATATCACATTAAATAAATATTTTAGTCAAAATAAGTTTTTGTTGCATTCATGCTGTTGCATATATTTTTGGTTGCTAGTAAATCAAGTTGGAATTTAAATTCTGTTTAAATTCGAATTTGATTTGCTTTTGTTTGAGTTCTAGAAAAGTTAAATAGCTTGGCCCAGTCCAAGTTTGCCCCCTAGACTCTTTCTTCCGCTCTCTTTTCCTCCCCGCACTCCTTTCTCTTCTCCCGGGACGAATCCTTTTCTCTTCCCCGGCCCGTTCCGCTTTTGGCCCAGCACCGGCCCGTCCCGATTCTCCCCGTCGCCTTTCTCTCTCTACCCGCGTCGCTGACGGGTGGGACCCCCGTGTCAGATTCATCTCCTTCCCGTCGCCGACTCGAACTCCTCGGCCGAGTCCGAGTTCGCCGCGCCTCCGGCTCCAATTCCCATCGCCGTACGCCTGCTCGAGCCCAATCCCCGACCTATTTAACCTGGCCGCCGTCTCTTCTTTCCCTCCCATCAAGGCGAGCTCGCGATTCATAGTGCCCGAGCCGCCGCCCTGCCGATTTGAGCCGCCACCGTCGATTCGCGTCGTCGCCGCCGCTCCTTCGCCAAGAAGCATCCCAGGAGGTTCGCCTCGATAATCCACACCTCTCCTTCGTGATCTTGACCCGATTTTGGCCGAGCTTTGCGCTAATTGCTCACCGGCCGATCTTGCAAAGCTCCGCCGCCGCCTTCTCTCGTCGCCGGCCGCCGTCGTTGCTCTCCCCACGTCAAGAACCCCCGCAGTGAGTCCGCAATCTTCTCCTCTTGCTTCCCGTCCAAGTCCCGTCGTAATCCGCGCGTCGTAGCGTCGAAACGCGTTTGCTCCGGCGACCCTCCGCCGCGGGATCGGGCGGCGCCGCCGTCCCGGCTGTCGCCGGCGATACTCCCCCTCGGCCGATTTGTTTCGAGCCGTTAGATCGCGATCCAATGGCCCACAACAGATTTAACCCCGAGTCAATCAGAGCCGTAACGGTCAGCCTTGGCTGTTTTATAAAGAAGCCCTCCAAGTTTTGAAAATCAACCCGCAGTCCATCTTAGTTCAAAAATAATTCCAAATAGGTCCTTTTTCTTCTATTTTAGCCCCTGCAAGTTTTAAAATTATGCCCGAGGTCCAAGTTTTGTCTTTTTACATGAAAACCCTCGTAGTTTTATACAAAATTATATTTTAGCCCCTGGTTTTTTTTCACAGTTTAGCCCCCTTCAACCTCTGCAGAGTGTAAAACTGTTATAACAGCCGTGCTCACGGTCAAGAGCGGCCTGGACCCTTACATGATAATCATACTTGAACATGATCTAAATCGTGGTTATATGAATATGTTGGGAATATGACATTCATTAATTTGTGGGTGGTATATACTTTCATTTGCTAGTAAATAGTTGCTTAATAAAACTTGACCAACTAAAAGTGCTTATTGCAGTATGGTCAGCCAACCTTTTTGCCTCAGCCTTGTATGTCATATTACATTTGCTGAGTACGTTATGTGCTCATACTTGTTGCCTTTCTTTCTTTTATTGCATCAACTACACCCGGAATGTTGCTCAGATTGGGAGAATTTTGAGGATTTCACTGCTGATTTTGAGGAGTTCTAGGCGAGTCTCCCCCAGTCAATGCCTGTGGAGTTGGAGTCACTTTTGCTTCGTTAGATTAACGTTTATTTAAGTCTTCCGCTATGACATTCGTGTCAACTCTGATATTGTAATAATTGCACTATAATACTCTTTTGTTATGCATGGTTATGGATATTCACTTGTGACGTCTACCATATGTGTGTAAACTGATCCTGGCGCACATATGAGATGCACCTGGTTTTGCCTTTAAAACCGGGTGTGACAGAGGTGGTATCACAAAACTAATTATCGTATCTATTTGACATAATTATTATATGTAGATGGGATGAGAGCATGGTTTCTCTTCTACCAGAATACCTACGCATGTTCAACATCAAAACATTGAGTAACTTCAAAGAAATTGAGGATTCTTTGGAACCTTACGAGAAGTACCGCATGGCTTATGTCATAAAAGAGGTACCTTGCTATCTTATAGCCAAATAGTCAACTAACAGCTACGAATTTTTTATAGAAACATAACAAACATGAACTTATTTGCGTACAATGTTTTTGGCTGTGCAGTACCAATTGCAATCAAAAAATTCCATCCAACAGGCTAAATGGTTCAATGAAAACTGCACACCCAGCTTCAAAGAAAATCTAGACGTGTCACTTATGGCGACGGGCTTGCCGTTGTTGTTCTTCACGGCTCTGATGGGTGCAGGCCAAGTTATAAGCAATGAGGCATTCGAGTGGGCACTCAAGATGCCTGACATATTTTATGCCAATATAGAAGTGGGTCGCTTCCTCAATGACATCGCTTCTTACAAGGTACTATATCCAATTTAGATAATAATCTACTTTTTGAATGTTTGACACCGTTGACTATCTCATTCTTCTAACTATTCATCTTTTGTATAAACATAATCACGTACATGCATGATGCACAATTGAAGCACTTTTGATGACAGTTCTAGTGTTATTTATTTCGCTTACTTAATAACGAATTAATTCCATAACCATTACTGGTGAAAGTTTTGAGAAAAAATCATCTTAGAAAGTATTTTGATCATGCTCGCAGCAAGGGAAGTGCGAGAAGGATGTGGCCAGCACTGTGGAGTGCTACATGAAGGAACACGGCACGACCGGGGAAGAGGCCATGGCAGCAATCGCCGGGATGGTGGAGCACGCGTGGAGGATAAACAGAGCTTTCATAGAGGTGAAACCTGCGGTGGAGCCGGTGGTACAATGCTTGCTGAACACGACGAGGGTGCTGGAGGCTTACTACCTTCATGGCAGGGATGGCCTCACCTATGGCCGTGACCTCAAGGAGCTCATCACCTTCCTCTTCCTCAAGGACGTCCATGTCTAATAAGTTTGTTATTTGCATCAGTAAGAGATACTGCACGTACTACATATGTAATTGTTAAATGCTATGCCTGTGTTGAGAAAAATAAAAACAATGGTGACAACCTAGTTAGCATATAGGTCAAGCCTCGTCAGTTGGTTCGTGGTTCAACCTGCAAGAAGCTAAGGTTGCAACGCACCATTGGGTCTTCAGAAGTTACTCTTTACATATGTGATTTGTGATCTGATCTGATCCATTTTACTATCAGACTAATTGTATGTTTGACTTTTGATTTGAAGATAGAAAGTGTCTTGAACATTATTAAATTGATAGCTAAAATGTATGCTTCACAATTAGTACTACTGTTTCTCTTGACAATGGAATTGTCTAGAACTTGGTTATACAATACATGGAGGGGGGAATTATCCAGCAAGCAAGCTTGCTACAATGGACCCTGGCATCTGTAGCAAACTGCTCCAAGACTGACATGAAATGCAGTCTGAATGATAAGTTAACTGGTGACTGAACCTTATCTTTGGAACTCAGCTCTGAGTTTGTATTCTGAAACTCAGCTGGACTTGATATATTTATTTAGCAAGATGTGCTGATCACTGTACAGTGAAATGCTTGCACAGATCTATTCTGGGACGGGCCGGCGCAAGACAGCAGGGCGGCGAGCGGCGCTGGCCGTCTGCGACGGAGATCCAGCGTCGAGTTCGTCGTCGAAGGTGGCACGGGAGGCGCTGCAGCTCGTTCATCGTCGCCACCCCTCCTAATCCGCCGCCGCCGCCACCCTCCTCTGCAAGTCGGCACTTCCGAGGGCGGGCGCGAGGCGTAGCGGACTCGTCAGGGACGTTCGTCAGAGCGAGGGTTACAATAATGAGTAATAGACCAACCAAGAACGAAGCGCACAATAGTAGGTATACATTTTTATTACAGTCCAGCATATACTATATAAAAACAAGCTCGTCACGAATAAGAGTAATCAAATGAACGCAGCAGGCCGGCTAGAAAATGCATGCAACTCGCAGGCAATGATGCTACGTTTCCTTCTTGGGCGCCTCCCCTCCCCTCGCAATTACTATGCTGCTGGCTTCAATTTCCTTGGATCCATGCATATATGTGTACACGTTGATTCTCATGCTCGTCCGCAGGAATCAACGACACATAAATAAACTGGAAACGGCAGATTAAAATGAATAGGGGTAGTCTCGGCGACTGTCAAACCAAGGGATTCCCCGACCAACTTCCTGCTATCGGTAGTCTACGGACCCTCGCGCGACGTCCACAAACCGGCTTTTCTGCGCGAGCTGCGCCGCCTCAAGCCGCCCAGGGGCCAACCATGGGTTACGGTAGGAGACTTCAACCTTATATACCGTGCCAGCGATAAAAACAACCGCAACCTTAATCTCCGCCGCATGCAACAGTTCCGCCGCTCGCTGCAGTTTTGTGAAATTAAGGAAATAAGGCTACAAAACCGGAAATTCACCTGGAGCAATGAGCGTAGGCGTCCAACCCTGGTCAAGTTAGACAGAGTTTTTTGCAACGAGGAATGGGACTTAGCCTTCGGCGAACACGGTTACACGCTCTATCCACCTCAGTTTCCGATCACTGCCCGCTCCTTTTGGCAAACCAGGCGGCCCCGCGCCGCCCAAGGCCGTTCTGATTCGAGAACTTCTGGACCAAGATCCCGGGCTTCCTAGATGAAGTGCAGAAGGTTTGGAGCATCCCAACGAGCTACACTCAACCTATCAGTGTGCTACACTACAAGCTGGCAACCACGGCAGCCCACCTTCATAAATGGGGCAACATCATCCTATCCGAGGCCAAGCTCAAGCTTCATAGGTCTAACTTTGTGATCCACCGACTGGATATTGCACAGGAAAACAGAGAGCTATCAGCAGCTGAGCACTCTTTACGAAAGGGGTTGAAAAGAAGGGTTTTGGGCCTAGCTGTCATCGAACGAGCAAGGAAGAAACAATCGTCCAGAGTGAGGAACCTCTGGGACGGCGATGCGAATACCAAATACTTCCATCTCAAGGCGAATGCACGAAGACGGAAAAATCACATCCATCAGCTACAAAAGGAGGAGGGTTGGGCAGTCTTCCACCAAGACAAAGAGAACCCGATACATGAGCACTTCCACCAAATGATGGCAGCACCGGCACCACGACAGCATGACTTCGATTGGAATGCATTGAACCTGCAACGCTTCAACCTTACTCACCTGGAGGTGATTATGTGTATCTGAAAGTATCTCCTATTCGCAAAGCTGTTTGCTAAACTCTTAGCGCTCCGCCTAGCGCCGGCTATGCGTGAGATTATCTCCAAGAGCCAGAGCGCCTTCATTCGGGGGCGGAGCATACACGATAATTTTATGTACGTCCGAGGAATCGCAAGGCGCTTCCACTCATCGCGCACCCCGATGCTATTGGTGAAGCTGGACATTTCAAAAGCCTTTGACTCTATCCGCTGGGACTACCTCCTGTCGCTCCTATCTCATATGGGATTCCCGGCTCGGTGGCGGGACTGGATTGCCGCCTTACTCAGCTCATCATCCTCGCAAGTCCTTCTCAATGGTATCCCGGGAGCATCCATCGCGCACGGCCGCGGATTGCGGCAAGGGGACCCCCTCTCCCCCCTCCTGTTCATCCTAGCCATTGACCCCCTACAACGCATACTCAGCCTTGCGACCGAGGCGGCCATCCTGAGCAGGGTGGCCCGGGACAGGACACGCCTGCGCATCTCTATGTACGCTGATGATGCGGTCATTTTCCTAAGACCAAAGAAGGATGAGGTTCAGGCCTTCGCGCAACTCCTGCAACTGTTCGGCTGTGTAACCGGACTTGTAGTCAACCCGTGCAAATCTTCGGTTATTCCAATTCGCTGCCACCACCTAGACATCGACGATATCCTTAAGAGCTTCCCAGCTACACGGGCCTCCTTCCCAACCAAATACTTGGGGCTACCGCTCACCGTGGCCAGGCTGAGGAAGGTGGATTTCCAGCCCCTTGCGGACAAGGTGATGGCCAGCCTCTCTCGCTGGCGTGGGCGGAACCTCACCCAGGCTGGACGGCTAACTCTGGTCAAGACTGTGCTCTCAACCCAACCGGTCTACCTTTTAACTGCGTTAAGGGCTCCGGCAGAACTCCTCGAAGATATTGACAGATGTAGGAAATGTTTCCTATGGGCCGGGGACGACAACCTCACAGGAGGGAAGTGCAAGGTCAACTGGCTCACGGTGGGGCGGCCCAAGAATCTAGGAGGGCTCGGAATCCTAAACCTCCAATTATTTGCACGAGCACTGAGACTCGGAAATTCACCTGGAGCAATGAGCGTAGGCGTCCAACCCTGGTCAAGTTAGACAGAGTTTTTTGCAATGAGGAATGGGACTTAGCCTTCGTTAATGCATTGCAACTGCGTGAGGGGGCAGACCAATGCATATGGAAGCTGAATGCGACCGGCACCTACACGGCTTCCTCGGCCTATCTGGCACAATTCGCTGGCGCCATGACTAAAGACTTCACACCACTCAGCTGGAAACCTTGGGCACCGCCTAAGTGTAAATTATTTGCTTGGCTGATTGTGAAGAACAGAGTTTGGACTTCGGACAGGTTGGCCCGGCGCGGGTGGCCACACAGCAATACTTGTCCACTTTGTAGACGAGCGCCTGAGACTGCACACCATCTCCTCGTTGATTGTTGCTACACCCGCCGAGTCTGGAGTCTCATTGTGGAGTGGTTCGCCTGCCCGCAGATTACCCCGACGGTCTGGCCACCTTCGGTTTCGGTCCTGGATTGGTGGCAGACCATGGCGACATCCCAAGGGGTACCTAAAAGGGCCGTCAAATCCTTGTTACTGTTGGTAGTATGGGAGATTTGGAAAGAGAGGAACGAGAGAATTTTTCGGCGCAAAGAGCTGTCTGCGACCAGCCTGCTCCAAAAAATCAAAGAGGAAGTGAGAGCTTGCAGGTGCTTTGGCCCTGGGATCCTGGGCGGCGGGGGCCTAGCCCCTTCTGAGTCAGAGTGTCCTGTTTCTGTATAGTTTTTTTAAGCTTTTCCGTTCTTTTTTTCCTGTAGCTGGCTTGCTCTGGCCGCCTACTTGTAAACTCCTTTTTTAATAGAAACAAGCACGTCAGGCTCGTTGTTCAAAAAAAAATGAATAGGGGTAGTTGCCCAGAGGCACGCGCAATCTTGATCGGCGTTGGCAAGGTCGCAACACCGCTGCTGGGACTCTGCATTTTCAAATTTGTCAGTGGCAACATAGCAGTTATAGAAAGTGTCGCCGAAGCACTCATCACTCAATGCTTCAGACAAGGACGCTGTGACAGAGGCAAACAGCAGCAGCAGCAGCAGACCAGCGATGGTCCCGGCCGGCGCCGGCGCCTTGTTGACGACGACGACGGCCATCACTAACTCGATCTTCTTGGTGCCGGCGATGGATCGGAGGGCCCCCTAGCGGCTTACGTACCTGCTTCAGCTCGCGGCCTTTCCACGCTTTATATATATATATATATAGCCGAGCAATTATTAGTGACGATATATATATCGAGCAGCTTGCATTGTAAGATGCAGCAGGAAGATGCATGATGTAGGAATAATGGATGAGGCCGGATGTCTAACGTCTAACCTAGCTCGTTGACTTTGATCCATCCAACAGATCCAGAAATAATGTGACCTACTAGATGCTGCTTTCTGCCCCAGATCTGTCTACATGCCACGCGATGCCAACGGGGCGCCGTCTGAACTCTCCCTCTCAAACATAAATTAAACACTCCCTCCGGTTTGGTAAAGGAGGTCATTAGGATAGCGACACGGTCACCAAAGCACAACTTTGACTTCTCTTTTCTATAAAAAATATTTATTAGAAAATTATATATATATTTATGAAAGTAATTTTAAACTCAACGACTTAAAAGTTATTCATGATTTATATTTCCAATAATGTTTGACTCAAATCTTGTCAAAACGACTTCCTTTAGCAAACCGGAGGGAGTAGAATGCATAATTATTTCTAAAACATGTTTTGAAACTCTGAGATTATTCTAAGAAATAATTTAGGAGTTATGCCTGGCTCGCACAATCAATATGGCTTCTATTTTATATATATATATATA
>OAMR01000733.1:213116-225080 GCA_900205405.1 Echinochloa crus-galli | reverse complement strand
GAGTCCATGGCGAGGCGCGGCAAGCCGAGCAAGGTCACGCGCGGCGGCGAGTGGAGGAAGGTGAGAGGAGGCAGGCGAGCGGAAGGCAAGGCGTTCGCGTTTTAATCGGTGGCCACTCAACGGGAGATGCGTTAATCGAAGGGGTGCAGAATTAACTCGGAGGCAAGGAAGTCCAAAACCGGGGAAAACGGAAAGAACGACTTGAATCTCCAAACGTTGCCTCGCGCACAGGACGACCTGAATTACTGTACCGGAGGGAGTACATGAGGAGCTAGGGAGGTGGTTTTAATTTACAGGGCCTCTGGTCTCCATCTTAATAGTTTGCTTGTATTCTGAAACTCAGCTGGGCTTAATACATTTAGCAAGATCACTGTACACTGAAATATGATGGCTGGACCGCGCCGTAGATCGTCGTGTACTCCTCGCCGCGGGCCGCGCGCCAACCTCGATCAGGCCGCCGAGACGGCGAACGATCGAGTACCTACCTATAGGACGGCCGCTGCTGGTGTTCGCACGCGGACTGGTGTCTGACGATGCGGTCGCGCTGCCGGAACGCAAGCTGCCGTGCGCTTGGACGCCGGCCTGGAGCAATCCTCCGCATGATATCAGCGGCGCCGAGGGGATCGCAGGCACGGTGACGGCGACGTCGCCAGCTTGCGGCTGCGGCGGGGACGCGGGGGGCACGGCGGCTGTCGAGGCGCGGAGCTCCCCCTGTCCCGGACCTTATCCTGGTCGTCTGCCTCGACGGCATGGACGGACCGCACGACGGCGACGGCGCTGGTGGAGGACGCCGGCGAGTACCCCAGGGAATTCTTGCAGCTCGGTATTTGGAGCTACCGTCAGTCTCCTCACGTTCTCTCCCGGCGCTCGTCGGCCTGCGCTTGCTTGCGGCGAGAAGATCGCGGCGTTCTAGGCTCTACAGTGAAGGAAGCTGCCCGGCCTCTTTACGTCGAACGAGAGGACGCACAGGACGGCCTCCAACCCTCCACTGCTGATGGCCGGTGTCGACAGCCAGGCGGGCGGCGCCACGAGCATGGTCCCGTGTCCGCCGGCATGTCGCAGATCGAAAGCCTCGACATTATGGACCGCGTGACGGAGGCCGGCGGCGGCATGCCGTGGCGACGCTGCCGGCTTCTGGGTCTGGGGCATCGATCGGGGACGTCGGGAGGCTCGACAGCGACACCCGCGACGATCGACGACGCGGATGTGGACGAGGACGGCGGGGGCAGCAGCAGCCAGGGCCGCTCCCTCCGCGCGCGTCGCTCCGGCCGGTGCGACCCGTTCTCGGCCTCGTCGTCCCTGAACGTCACTGACGACTTCTCGGCCGGGTGTCGCGCCGGAGTACGTGCTCCGGCGCCGCACCCCGAAGAGGCCGCTGAGACCTTTGCCTGGGATCCGTGGCACTCCTGCGTCGGCGCCCTTGACACCCCGACGAATCCCTCCACTATACGCCCGCGACGCCGAGGGCACCGGAGGAGCTAGCGAGCTGGACGAAAAGAAAAGCTTCATCGGCAGCCAGCGTGCACGGCGACGACATCGTCAGCTAGCTTACACGCTGGTCGGTGTTCAGTACGTGTTCCGATGCCCATTACTTGTTTCTGAAGGTCCTCCCGGATATAATAATAATGCTCATTGTTTATGTAGCGTTTGGACGTGGATATTATTGGAGCTCGGAATTCGGAATTGGTATTGACAGCTCTGAATGCCAGCTGTTTGGTTGTCCTAGAATTCAGAATTGGAAATGAAGTTCAATTCCAACCTGTATTCATCCCACCCTCCTCCACTATTGTGTGGCATTCTCTTATATTTAATTTAGGAAGGTGCCGATTTATAGATGAAATCTTGTCGCCAATCCATAAAGCATGACTTGTCATGAAAGTAACACTGCCATGTTCACTGAAATGGTGTGTTTAAAATACGGTTGTTCGAATAATTAAAGGTTTTATAAATAATTAATGGTTTTATATTTATATAAAATAAACAAGGGCATTTGGTCTAGTAGTAGGATTTAGGCATGCAAGCGGGCGCGTCTGCAGGCCGCCTGCCTCGGCCGCATGCGAAATTTGCTAATCCTGCAGGAGCCCGCTTTGCATGACTCCATTTCCTGCCGCATCCTGCCGGGCATCACCTAGCAGGACTTGCAGGCTCCGCACAAGCCTGCAGCGGCATGCCAAATCTACTACTTATCCCACGTTTACTTCCCAAATTCCAAATTACTACGGTAACCACTAATTAGAAATATTAAATGTTGACCATTTACAGATGGGACGTACGTCGCGAGCACTTTCTAATTAGAACATGATTAGACAATGTTGTGCTACAGTAAACATTCGCTAATGACGGATTAATTAGGTTTCATGGAACCCCCTCGTCATTTGTAATCCATTCATGTAATTAGTTTTGCAATTAATCGACATTTAATAGTGATTTAGGGCTGCTACAGTAACGGCTGCCAACAAGTGAACGGGGGCTTACATCATATAATTAGTAGGATTCTATGATAATCTGATTAGTGTTCCGGCTAACTTGTGAAGATTTGTCGGCTGCTGAGAAGAGTATCCACATCCACTCGATTGTAGAGGAGAGCTAGGTGGAGGAGATGGCGGGACAGCAGAGTCCTCGCCAGAGAAGAGAAGCAAACTGGAGATGAAGCAAATCGAGATCGATATGCGCAACTCGCTCGTCGGACGCAGTATCGACTGGACGCGGCTATCGTGCAGCCCCAGCCATGCGGGACTCTGCAGGTTTTGCGCGGATGCGGCGGGTCAGGATGCAGGCAGGCGCGCCTGCAGGCCACCTGCGATCCCCACCGGCTAAATTTTTCTTTCCTGCAGGAGACTACGCAGGCAGGCCTGGTAGCTCTGCCGGGCATTGCAGGGGAAAGCTTGCAGGCTAGGCGGGTGCCTGCAGGCGCCCGCGAGCACCGTTCTCGGCCTCCACCACCGTGGCTGCGCCACCTCCAGGAACGTCATGAGGTGCATCCGCTCGATCTCGGCCTCCTCCAGCAGCGCCCGGATCCAGCCGCCGCTGTGCTCGAAGCGCCGGAGCGAGCGCAGGTGGAGGAGCATGCCGCCGACCATGCCGGGGACGGCCGCCACCGTCTCCAGCAGCAGCGCGTGGCTGGCGTGCCGGCGCTGGAAGAAGAGGTCCATGGGCACCCGCAGCGACTTGACGATGAGGTACGCCGCCTTGTCCGGCAGCGTCGTCGGCTCGTGGTGCTTCTTCACGTCGATCGACGTGTCCGAACTGTACGCGTCCCATGGCTGCACACAACCAATCGTCGTCAGATCACGCGTTGGAGAGGGTGATGATGATGACTAACAATATGCGATGCAAGAGTCGTGAAGCAGAGTGCGCGGGGCTTACCCTGAAGCAGGGCCACTTCCACTCGGTGCCGTCCGCTTTGACGAGCTTGGGCGGGTCGATGCCCCAGTAGCTGACGATGGCCTTCTTGCTCTGCCCGCCGGCCGCCTCCTCCTGCTTCTCCGTGCGGCCGCCGCCGTGCTGTTTCGCGCCGGCATCTTCTCTGGCGGCCTCCGCGGCCGTGCTGGCCATCCGCGCGGGGAGAATCCTGGCGGCCGCCGGCATGGCGCCCCTCGCGGCGAGCCCGGACACGGCCGGCTCGGCCGCGAACAGGCGCGGGAAGAGGTCTATGGGCACTCGCAGCGACTTGACGGTGAGGTAGCGACGGGGGAGACGGCCGCGCCCGTGGCGGCGGCGGAGCTGCGCCGAGCCCCGAATCCCCGATGCAGGGTTGCGGGATGCAGAGACACTCGATGTGACAAATCATAAACTTTACCATTTGTCATCCAAATACACTATAAACACGACCTAAAGCAAGGAGAAAAGGATACCATGACCACACGTACATCATCGATCCCATAACACTCGGAGCCAATGGAGGTAGAACACGAATGTCATGCAAGACGATGCCTCTAAGGGGTAGAAACACCGATGCTACCATCGTCCGCTTGTCCACAAAGGAGCAGATCAAGTCTTCACTGAAAACCAAATGGATTTGGTGATCACAATACCCCCAACGAGGTGAGCTATATTAAGGAGCACAACTATTGTCGGCACCGGGGAATACCAGGCAAAGCTTTTGCTAAAGATCCCAAAACCAGTTCCCGACCATGGACCGCCAAAGCCAAATCGATGGGATGGCAGCGAACAATCTAAGGTGATGACATTGGGGACAACCGTAGGCTAGCGACCCCTAACATGACGACCAAAAACAACCAGAGGACCATCGGTAATCCCGCGACGACCCAACAACAATACACGACGGAGCGCAATGAAGGAGCACGCCACCTCCACACGGCGACCAATAGGGCAGCATCACCCGAAGAGAAGCGGCAGTAGATATGAGCCGCAACATAGTTCCTAGAACTCCGACCACCGGAACGACCAAAGGGGAGTGAGAGTGGCACGAGGGGGAGAAGGGGGTAACAAGAGACACGGCTAGGGAAAGGAGCTTTTGTACCGATTGAAAAGGCCCTTTAGTAACGGTCATGATGCCCCGTACTAAAGGTCTAGTACTATTAATATTGCCAGCATCACCCAAAAAGAAGCGGCAGTAGATATGAGCGGTAACATAGTCCCTGGAACTCCGACCACCGGAACAACTAAAGGGGACGACAGTCCCCATGACCAACGAGAGCGGCACGAGGGACGAGAGAAGGGGTTAACAAGAGACACGCCTGGAGAAAGGGACTTTTGTACCGATCGTAAAGGCTCTTTAGCACCGGTCGTCGTGCTCAATACTAAAAGTCTACTATTGCCATATCATTTAGTACCGGACGTTCCCAACCGGTACTGAATGGTCTGCGGCTCGCAATGTACTTACAGCCCTGCAGCATACTGGAACATTGTTTCGAAACTCCTGCTCTATAACTGTAACCTCCCCTACGTACTCGACGACCTTTTGTATGTGCCTGTACGTCAGGGATTCAGAGGCCAATGGGTTTTTGCGTATTGCGAGTGTCCATGTCTCCTACGATTCCTCCTCCTGAGCGCCGATCGTGCGTGCTTGCACGAACACGACGCCACCAACAACGCCGGCCATGATTTGACATGTGTATTTAAAAGGCTATTTTCGAATATAAGCCTCTTTATTTCTGTATATAAGCAAAAGGGAATTTGGTCTAGTGGCATGGTGCTCGCTCCGGCGTGAGAGGTCCCAAGTTCAATTCTTGGAATTCCCCCTAATCATTTTTTACATTTTTTTTAACTTTCCCCCTCCTTTTCATATACCGTCGTGCGACAAGGTGCAAACAACTCTATCGCCTCCTTGATCGCCAAGCGTGTTCGATCATCTGATCCGTCGTGGCGTTGTTCATCACCTCTCGACCGTCTTCGTTCTCTGCCACACCGGCCGCCTCCATCGCCAGCCTCAGCACGCTCGAACACGCCGTGCCGCCGGGGTGGCCGGAGATTCGAAGTCTTTGGTGCACCACCTGCTGCGCGCTTGATCACCGGGCTCAGCATCTTCATGATCGACTTCTTGTGACCACGACTCCATCAACAGCTTCAGCAAAAGCGGACAATTTCTGTCGGGTCATGGCAGTGATCGAGCTTGGAATGAAGGAACCTGCTCACAAGATGATGACAGTCATGCCAGTCCATGGCCTTCAAGGAAAACGGGCACTCAGGCCAACAAAGGCTGGTCCATAGAACGAAGGATCCACTCCGGTGTCCACAATCCAATGATCGATGAGAACATGAATAATAATTCCACTGGAGATCGACGACTCGCAGTCACGTCGGAAGGCAGCAGATGGGTAGCTAGTGAGACTAGCATGCATGCTCAAAATTTCCAACCATTAATCATTTGTTTTGTTACTCGAATCTTACATCCACAAAGATTTGCTTTCACTACATTGTAAACATACCAAAATGAAATTACTAGTACAACTACAGAAGGCACAATACAAAAAAAACCGGGCATTTGTTCTCAGCTTTCATCAGAAGGAGAAAAGTATCCTTCTCTTTCATTCAATCATTCACTAACATAACCTTTGATCAGCGGCTAAGATTTTTTTTCAATAAAGGAAGCTTTATTAATTTTCAAGGTCACTACATCGAGATGATACAACATCTCGAAAACACTTCCGACTTCTGCATAACAAGATGCACACAGTCTATAAAAAGAAAGTAAGATGAACAAAGCATACTTGAACCTAACATTCTTGAAATTTATCAACTCTTTGTTTTTCTCCAACCTCTCAATTACTACAGATATTGATCTATGATGAAACATGCTACAATGCAAGTTGCTATTTATAGATGAAAATCTCTCGTTTCTGATCCAGAAAGCATGACTTGTCATGAAAAGTAACACTGCCATGTTCATCAGAATGGCGTGTTTAAAACTATTCCAAAAAAAGAATGGCGTGTTTAAAATATGGTTATTCGAATAATTAAGCATTTTTTTAAAAATTAAATGGAAAAGGGCATTTGGTCTAGTGGTATGATTGCGATTGGTCCCGAGTTCAATTCTCAGAATGTCCCTTATTTTGGCTGTTTTATTTTTTATCTTTGTTTCCATGTACTTAATGCTTATAACTGAAATCAAATGCCTCGACAAAAGAGAGAAGAAGCACGGATTTTGAAGTCACATAAAGACCTTAGTACTGGTCTTGAATTGAAAGTTTTCACTTTTTCTCCAAGTTCATATTTCTATTCCATACATTTGGCATGAGCAGTACCATTTACCAATGAAATCACAAAATTTATAAAATCACATCACCAATGCTATGCACGCTCAGAGATGAAACAACTTGCATTGAACTGCTCCCGAAAATTGAGTGAGCCGGCCACATCAACTATGCTATGCATGCACAGAGACGAGACAACTTGAACTATATATACCAGAATATTTTTTTGAGTGAACAGGAGGGAGTTGCCTCCCTACTGATTATATTAATAATTATATAATAAATTATCCATGTACAAGAGAAGAGTTAAGGAACAAAAAAGGAGAGGAAAAAGATTAACGAGACTAAAAAATTGACTATCCATAAAGACATAGCAGGTCTCAGACGTTCCTTTGCTCTTAGAAGAACCAGAGCAAATTCTTTCTTGAATCGAGCTTTTACTGCCATCAGGTTTGGGAGCTCATTTCTAAAGATGAGATCATTTCTTGCCATCCAGATGCCCCAAGACATCAAGATTATAATATCCATGAAGAAGGGGACATTCAGTTGCACTCTGAAGGCTAGGAGAGCATCAAATGGATCCATGTTTGCTGTTTGAAGAGAGATGAGATCCCAACAATCCTGTGCAAATGGACAATGAAGTATCAGATGTTCAATTGTTTCTTCATTTGGACCCTGACAGAGAACACAATTATATGATTGCAATTCCATTGTTCTCCTGCGCAACAGGTTTCTTGTACTTAGTCTATCTTTTAGAAGTAGCCAAAAGAACACTTTGTGCTTATGTTGGACAGAAGCTTTCCAAATCCATTGAAACCCCTGATGCACTTCCCTATGTCCAATGAGGCATTTATATGCCCTTGCAGATGTAAAAAGGTGATTTCCCCAGATGTAGCTCCACATGTCATTGTCCTCAGTATCAGGTAAATTTTCCAGGTTTTCAGCAACTTGTAATAGTTGAACAAATGCTATCTCTGACAAAGGTAGGTGGAACAATTGGTGTATATCTGTTTCGTTCCTTGCATTCTGGACAGTAATGTCCTCCATTTTGGCAAATGAGAATAACTCAGGGTAGACTTGGCTAGGAACCACACCATTCCACTGATCATGCCAAAACAGGCATGAAGCTCTACTCATGACAGTAGCTATAGCAAGACCTTTAAATGTTATGAGAAGCTTCAATATGTCTCTCCACCAAAAGGATCCTACTTTCCTGTCACTTGGAAGAGTACCATTGCTGTAATAACAGTTCCAAACCAAATGTACCCAAGGCAGATCAGCTTTATTGAAAAACTTATGCAGATTTTTTAGAAGCAGTGCCTCATTCTGGGTTTGCAGCCAAATCACACCCAATCCACCTTCTGACTTTGGCAAACAAACCATCTCCCAAGCTGCCTTTGGTGGTTTTTTTGCATTTATGTCTGCACCCCTCCAAAGACAATGCTTTCTATATTTGTCCACTTGCTTGATCACAGTCTTGTGCATTTTGAAAGTGCAAAGATAGAAAGTTGGGAGTGCACTGAACACCGAATTTGTTAACTGCAATTTGCCTGCCTGAGATAAGTAAGCTGATGTGTTCAACAATCTTTTCTCACATCTTGAGATGAGTGGTAAGAATTCCTGGATCTTTGGTTTTGTTGTGCCTAAAGGTAATCCCAGATATGTGAACGGGAAAGAACCCTTTGCACAACCAAAAGTGTTGGCTAGAAGTGTATGCCTCTCCTCCGACATATTAAGTGGTACCATCATAGATTTAGAGTAATTAACTCTCAAGCCAGTAGCTGCAGCAAATGCTTCCAGAAGACTTTTGAGAAAGAACAGTTGTTGGGTGCAGCCTTCCATAACAATTAAAGTGTCATCTGCATATTGAAGGATGGGAAACTCCTGATTATGAGGCAAATGGACTGGCAACTGCAAGAGGTTCATTTCTTTAGCTCTGTTCAATATGCTCTGTAGAAGGTCTGCTGCCATGACAAAGAGGAGTGGTGAGAGTGGGTCACCTTGCCTCACCCCTCTCTTACAATAAAATGTTTTCCCTGGTACACCATTCAATAATACTGCTGAAGTTCCTGAGCCCAAGATGCTAATATTGGCAGTAGTGGTCAGGGCCTGCGTGATAACATGAATAATAATTTAATAAACACCCGAAAAACTCAGTACACTGGGCTGAGTGCACGCCTGAATCCTAATCCACTGATCTTCTTTACATCAGAAAGTAAAGTATAGCATTGCTTGGTATTATAGAGTGACGAGGAGGATACAAAAATTTGAACAATCAAGCTATGGGGTGAACACATCAAATGATGATCCTCTCACATGAATATGCAGGACTGCAGGTCTAGACCAGAACAACAAAGCTGTTTCCACAATCATTTATACTGACTGGTTCAGAACAATAGCACTAAGTTCCATCATATTATGTGCTAACAAAATGTGCACAGAAAACTGGTTGCTTTTGTGCGTGTGGCTCATGTTCTTGGCACGAAAAATTACAGCAATGGTACAATGATCAAATGAGTTTCAATACTACATTCAACGCAATGCTTCGGGTGTTAGCAGGACAATCTGACCAGCTACTGCAGTTCCAGTTCCAGAGGTGAAACAAGGCCATCTCACTTTTTCCCCTATAAAAGTAAACGAAAATGTTATTGAACTGGGCTGTATCGATTATGCAAAAGCGCAAACCATATTAATTAAACTGTTCATAACTAATCGGAATGCACAGTTATCTGCAATCAGTTGATCTCAATGGGGAATTGATCTCAATGGGGAAACCCGGTTCGTTTCAAAAAAAAAGATCTCAATGGGGAAACATGAAAACTTTGTTCACCTTTTGCCGATATTCCTATGTAGAACGTGCTATTTAATAGATGAAGCTTTCCAGTTGCAGAATCACAAGAATGTATCTAGTCTTTGTTCTCTCCAATCTCTCAAAAAAATAATATGAATATATACAGCTTTCCTCAATCCATTGATCTATTGGTTTACCAATTTTTTGTTTCCACTTGAAAAAGGTATACCACATTTATAGATGAAAATTTCCTGTATCTTGATATATAAACCATGACCCGTCATGAAAAAGAAACTCCTATGTTCATCTGAAATGTGCTTATTAAGAATAAACTGGTTTTATGGGATTAACAAATGATACTTTATATAAAGCGTGAGCGTGACTCGTCATGAAAAGTAACACCATTACGCTCATTAAAATGGCGTGTTTAAAAAGTGGTTACAAGAAACATTTCAGTAGAATAAAAAATGAATTTTTAATAGGAAAGGGCATTTGGTCTAGTGGTATGATTCTCGCTTAGGGTGCGAGAGGTCCCGAGTTCAATTCTCGGAATGCCCCGTTTTTTTTATTTTTTCTTTTTTTTTGCTTCTCTGTTAGCTTAAGGGTACGTTTGTAGGACGTGATGTTTTGTTCCTCAGAACTCAGATAGCTTTCTTGTATAATCAGGATAGATTTTTTTTTGCTTCTCTGTTAGCTTAAGGGTACGTTTGTAGGACGTGATGTTTTGTTCCTCAGAACTCAGATAGCTTTCTTGTATAATCAGGATAGATTTTTTTTTGCTTCTCTGTTAGCTTAAGGGTACGTTTGTAGGACGTGATGTTTTGTTCCTCAGAACTCAGATAGCTTTCTTGTATAATCAGGATAGATTTTTTTTTGCTTCTCTGTTAGCTTAGGGTACGTTAATAGTATGTGATGTTTTGTTCCTCAGATATAAGGCTTTCTTGTAATGAATTAGCATAGAGATTTTTCTAGCTACATGATGCTGCGTTCTCATAAAATAGGTTCGATTATTCTTTCTCTTCTTATTTTCCTGTTTTTCAACTACGGTTGAATGGTCGCGGGAAGTTTTTTTTTGTAAGGAGCTAGATACAAAAACATAAGTTCGTATGTGTCTGGTGTTATATTAGATTGAAGTCAAACAATAATCTAATGATATAAGTTTTATGTGACATTCTGATGTTAAACGGAAACGGTATTAGAAGAGACATATATCATTTTAATGAATTTGGAGGAAAACTTGGTGGAAGTTTCAGCAAACTATCGAATAAGTAGCTAGCAATGCTTTGAAGAAAATAAGTGGCTAGCACACAAGCCAAAATAATGTTTTGTTTATCATGTCTGGGTGACAAACATCTTCGAAAACCAACAAGCCACGCTTGGAAATCCGTTAAAAGCGAGATTTATGATATTAGTAGACATATAACTTGGATCGTGTCGGACTGGCCCAACCCAATCTTTTGTGCACTGTGAGTAGTTTTTTTTCTAGCAAGGCCCTGGAAGGTTTTATCTAGCCCAAGCACGGCTCACAACACCGTATCACCCATCGTGCTGAGATTTTAGGCACTTGAACCATCCCCGTTTTCGATGTCGGCATGAGCCAATATTTATCGTGCCATGCATAAATATTACAATCAAAGTCCTCAGAAACAGCATGGTATATTTACCTCTTTATTCACTACATAGAAATGGAATAGTGTGGGAGTAACGCGTGGGCACAATTTATTCTTTATGTCCACAAGTTTGGTACCTCACTAGTCGAGAGCGCGCGGGAGCAATACATTTTCTTATCCAAGTTGGCACGTCAACTATGTGTGCAATTTTATTCACTTCTAAACTGCTCTCTTCATTATAAATATAATTTATTTTAGTTTTTCTATATACATAATTCATTCCTTATTTCTGCAATTCTAAGTTTGCATCAAGTCGAGTGAACCAACCAACAAACAAACACCATGGGCACACTGCGATCTCCCTCCATGTTGACTCCCAAGGAAAAACAAATAAATCCGCTCTTTCATCAAAAAGAGTAAAGAAAATAAAAAAGTTGCTCCTTGCTCTGGATTCATGTGAATCCACACCTCAGCCTTGTTGTCGCTGTCCTCCATTTCCACCCCTGCCTATCCGGAATCATCATCGGCCCTGGACAGCATCTCTGGGCCCTACGTGTCGGTGACTGACAGCCTGCATGATTATCGTTATTGACCGTTAAATCCAGCCACTCCCAGCAGCACACCTACTGACACCTGGTCCCACCACCGCCGAGCGCCCGAACCTGTCACCTGCGGAGGGGAGCGTGGACGGTGCCGGTCCGGGCCGGTAGATTTTTGACCGTAGATTCGCTTTGAGAACAGTGCGGCTTGATGGATAGAGTACAGAAGTTGGTCCCACCATTATCTCCTGCCGCGCCTATTTTTTTGCCTAGAGAGCAGCAACGTGAGCCAAACTATATGTTGTGTGGCCGTGTGGGACCATCTTCATTCGTGAGCGCACAGGGAAAAAAGCATCGATCCCCTTCCT
>OAMR01000733.1:195167-212617 GCA_900205405.1 Echinochloa crus-galli | reverse complement strand
AAGGGCATTTGGTCTAGTGGTATGATTCTCGCTTAGGGTGCGAGAGGTCCCGAGTTCAATTCTCGGAATGCCCCTTGTTTTTTTCGTTTTCATGTGTTGATTACAGAAACATGCAGAGACTTGGCTTGGCCAACTCGAGATGTTAATTTAAATTCAACCTTTACTTTCTTTTTTTTCATATGCAAAGAACAAATTACCAACGAATAAATCACCAAGGCCAAAAGCCAACAACTTAGAATGCTAATAAAGGGTGCAACATCGCATAAATTCAGAATCATAATATACTTTTTTTCTGTATACTGGATGGATCCACAATATCATCATATACTGATACAATTAATACATATAGCTGCATGCATATTAAGATCACAGTAGTCTCCCACATCATATCAACTCGCACCGGCCCATTCCTTTCTTCATCATTTCATTACAATCGAAATCATCACCAGGCCGGGGTGTATGTAATAATGTAAAAGAGAGTGCTAGTGGTGGAAGGTGTTTGCTCCGATGGAGATGAGGTCGCTGGCGAGCTTCTGGAGCTCCTGGTCATGGTCAGTCATCACCGACGGCGCGCCGCGCTCGTTGAAGCCGTCGTCGCAGGTGGTCACGTCCGTCTCCACCGAGTCGAGGTTGGTGCGCGCCGTGTCGAGGTCGCCGCGCTTCAGCGCGGCGTCCACCGTCTCCAAGCTCGTCCTGATGTCGCTGTACGACGACGTGCAGTCGTCCAGCGCCTCCTTGGTCGTCGCGTCCGTGCCCGGCGCGTTCATCCGGTCCGTCGCCGCGTTCATCGCCTCCACCGCCTTCTCCCGCACCGCCTCCATCGCCAGCCGCAGCACGCCGATGGCGTCCGCCGCCGCGCCGCCCGCCACGCCGGCGGCGGCGCCGGCGCCGGCGGGAAGCTCGCCGATGGACGCCTCGCAGTCGGCGGGGTACGTCGTGCCGGCGCACACGCTCTTGATCACCGGGCTCAGCATCTTGGCTATCGGCCGCTTGATCATCCCGCCCAGCGCCTCCATCGACGTCTTCGGCTTCGCCGCCGGCACGACCGTGGCGCCGGCGGCGCCGGCGCCGGAGCTCTTCTTGGCCGACGGAGGGAGCTCGTCGGGGGCGCCGCCGCCACCCATGGGCTGCGCATCGGGAGATTCGAACGCGTCGGTGGTGATGCCGGATTTCTTGGCCGCCGGCGGGAGCTCGTCGGGGGCGCCGCCCATGGGCTGCGCATCGGGAGAAGCGTACGCATCGGAGATCGTGGAGGAGCTCTTGGCGCCGCCGCTGTCGGCGGCCTTGGGAGAAGATACATATTGGCCGGAGGCGGAGACGTCGACCGGAGCGGCATCCTCATCAGGATTCTCCTCGTCATCACCCTTGTCACTGGATTTCTCCTTTTTCTTGGATTTCTCCTTCTTCTCCTTCTTTTCCTTCTTCTTAGCTGATGATGCGTCTTTGTCAGAGTCATCAGACTTGTCCTTCTTTTGCTTCTTAGTAGATGATGATGCATCGTCGGAATCATCGTCAGACTTCTTCTGCTTCTTCTTCTTCTTCTTAGACGATGAAGATTCGTCGTCGTCAGAATCGTCGGATTTCTCCTTCTTTTGCTTCTTCTTCTCCTTCTTGGTAGATGTCGATCCATCCAAATCATCAGACTTCTTCTTTTCCTTCTTTTCCTTCTTCTCCTTCTTTAGAGAGGAAGATACATCCGAATCATCCGATTTATCCTCCTTAGCAAGCGCCGCAGATCCATCCGACTCTTCGGATTTCTCCTTCTTTACCTTCTCTGAAGCTGAAGATTCCTCGTTTTGGTCAGGTGTGGAGGTGCTGGCCGCTGCAGCTGCTTCAACAGGTTTGTCATAGGAGATGGAGGCTTTAGCTGGAGTGGCTTGCTGGAAGGGGTTCACCTGCCTGGGCTTCTGGGCAATCGTCTTAGGAACTACATATTCATCAACCTGGGACAATTTCCTGTCAGAGCCTCCGGCGGCGGCACCGTCTTCGCTCTTGATTTCCTCCTTCTCGAACCGCGAGACACACACCGCCGAGACGAGGGGCACTGTAGCTGCGACGGCGAGGAGCACCGCGAGGCTGAGGAGGTGTGGCCTCATGGCGGTGGACCTAGGAGACATGGTGGAGACGGTGGTGGTTAAAAGTTTGGAAGGGAGGTCGGAGGCGAGGAGGGATATTTGAATCCGGAGGGAAAGGGAACGGTTGGCCACATTTGGCGGGAGAAGGGAGGGCCTCTGCTCTTGAATTTTCCCGGGAAAGCTATAGGACCACGGCAGCCGCTAATCTGTAACCAACACAAGCCTGTAATATCACGCGTTTACCGTGAGAATAGGAGGTGACAAGAGATGAGGAAACGCGAGGAAATAGGCCCTCCCTTTTTTGGGTGGCAAATGACGGCTGTCCAACTGACATGTGGACCCAAGAAAAGGTACACGGAGGAGCTGGACAGCAATATAGCATTAACCATTCAACTATTCACAACATTTGAATAAACTCAACTCTGAAGGCCAAAACCCAAAATTGCATGATACAGTTTACTCTTAACTGACAGTGTTTCGGTGCTTGCAACAAGTTTTGGCAGTGGGCGAGAACACATCATACAGGTTTCAAACTACAGAAACTCTAGGTCTGTCTCTTGATGTTCCAGGACGATTGTGGCCAGCGCTCGTCGGTATGCTGCTGATCTCGCATTCCTGACAAGGACACAGATCTCTCGGCTCTGCAAGTTTTCATGCGCCCATTGCTGTCGCCTCAGCACTGCGAGGAGCTTCGCCTCACAGAATGCAATCGCAACAGCAAATTGCCCATTACTGCAATAATAAGGGAAATTGAGTTTGTTTTGTTGCTATATTTACAACATGGTGCCAGAATGAACCGACAGGGAGATCATGTTACCTTCCGTGGACGAAACCAGTAGTGACAAAACCTATCGGCGACCTGAATGCCTCATGTGCGGCATCATCTTTGGGCAATTGAAGGTTGCTGGTGCTAGGGTCGAACCAAGAGAAATAGGAACTAACATGTGACTGAGGGAGCTGGAGTTCCCATTTTTCTAAACATTCTTCCTCTTCATCTTCTGATCTGTTCCATGTAAGGAATGAGATTAGCTTCTTCAACTCTTTTTGTTTTTGTTTTTTATTACCACCTAAGAAAGAATACTGCAGGAGACAGACTACAGAAGGACGTGTATTTTTAAAACACTCAAAATCAAGCATTTTCTATTAGAATGCCAAAATATCCTGAAGATTGCTAAAAGATTTCACATATACATTCCAACAATATGCATTAATAGGACACATGGGATGCTGACCTGATTTTCCAAGCTGAAAGATCTGAAGGTAATGGAGCACAAACAACAGCACCCACTTCAAAAGAACCTTCCTTAAAAGCTCGGATCAGAACTCTTGTAAGGCATAACTCATTCATGGAAGGTGTCATTTTCACAGTGCCACTAGAAGCTGGGTTAGGTTTGTCACAACATGTTTCCATGTCAGATGACGAACTATATTTCATATCAAATTCTTTCACATATTGTCTCAACATTTGGATGGTTCTTGGCACATAAAGTTGCAAGGATGCAACATCTGCTTGTGAGTGTTCTGCCTCTCCACATTTGGAATTTACAGACGAATCTTTGGCTAATAGTATATTAGACCGCAGTAAGTTATCTACTTCAAGACCACTCAATATGCCTCCATCTTTATGAAAAGAAGCCATGATACAGTGCCAGAAAGGTGGCACAGGGACTGTTGGATGTCTCTTGGCAGCAGGGCGGCACTCAACTGCTTTATCAGAAACAGCAGCTTCTATTGACATATATGATGCATATGACTTGCTGTCTGGATAATCATAGGGAAAGCATGGCATTTTGAACTGCATAAAGGATAGTCAATGAATTAGTAGTATTCAAGATAATATAAAAAAATAACACAGTTAAACCTACTGTGCGCTCCTTACGGAACAAACTTCACAATCTTACTGCCTCTGTTCAACAAAAGGCAGTCATCGCCATTAATTTATTCCCATCGGATTTCAAATATAATAATTTTGTTGCTTGAATTCAACAAAAGCGATAATGATCTGACAAATTTAAGGCTTCATCAATATTCTACCAGACTGCTAATTCAAGAAAGAAAGCACTGACAATTGGAAGCAAGCCAGTGTCTGATACTTAGCCCATTGTATTACACATGCAGTACCTTTGTTGCAATCCACCGTCTCTCTCTTAGGCCAATTACATGTGCACCATGAGGCCTCGCAGTCCGCCGGGTACGTCGTGCCGGCGCACACGCTCTTGATCACCGGGCTCAGCATCTTCGCGATCGGCCGCTTGATCATCCCGCCCAGCGCCTCCATCGACATCTTCGGCTTCGCCGCCGGACCGGCCGTGGCGGCGGCGGCGGAGCTCTTCTTGGCCGACGGAGGGAGCTCGTCGGGGGCGCCGCCGCCACCCATGGGCTGCGCATCGGGAGATTCGTACGCGTCGGTGGCGATGGCGGGTTTCTTGGCCGCCGGCGGGAGCTCGTCGGGGGCGCCGCCCATGGGCTGCGCATCGGGAGAAGCGTACGCATCGGAGATCGTGGAGGAGCTCTTGGCGCCGCCGCTGTCGGCGGCCTTGGGAGAAGATACATATTGGCCGGAGGCGGAGACGTCGACCGGAGCGGCATCCTCATCAGGATTCTCCTCGTCATCACCCTTGTCACTGGATTTCTCCTTTTTCTTGGATTTCTCCTTCTTCTCCTTCTTTTCCTTCTTCTTAGCTGATGATGCGTCTTTGTCAGAGTCATCAGACTTGTCCTTCTTTTGCTTCTTAGTAGATGATGATGCATCGTCGGAATCATCGTCAGACTTCTTCTGCTTCTTCTTCTTCTTCTTAGACGATGAAGATTCGTCGTCGTCAGAATCGTCGGATTTCTCCTTCTTTTGCTTCTTCTTCTCCTTCTTGGTAGATGTCGATCCATCCAAATCATCAGACTTCTTCTTTTCCTTCTTTTCCTTCTTCTCCTTCTTTAGAGAGGAAGATACATCCGAATCATCCGATTTATCCTCCTTAGCAAGCGCCGCAGATCCATCCGACTCTTCGGATTTCTCCTTCTTTACCTTCTCTGAAGCTGAAGATTCCTCGTTTTGGTCAGGTGTGGAGGTGCTGGCCGCTGCAGCTGCTTCAACAGGTTTGTCATAGGAGGTGGAGGCTTTAGCTGGAGCAGCTTGCTGGAAGGGGTTCACCTGCCTGGGCTTCTGGGCAATCATCTTAGGAACTACATATTCATCATTCAGCTGGGACAATTTCCTGCCAGAGCCTCCGGTGGCGGCATCGTCTTCGCTCTTGATTTCCGCCTTCTCAAACTGCGAGACACACACCGCCGGGACGAGGGGCGTTGTGGCTGCAACGGCGAGGAGCACCGCGAGGCTGAGGAGGTGTGGCCTCATGGCGGTGGACCTAGGAGACATGGTGGGGAGACGGTGGTGGTGGTGGTCAAAAGTTTGGAAGGGAGGTAGGAGGCGAGGAGGGATATTTGAATCCCGGAGGGAAAGGGAGCGGTTGGCCACATTTGGCGGGAGACGGGAGGGCCTCTGCTCTTGAACTTTCCCGGGAAAAGCTATAGGACAACGGCAGCCGCAAACCTGTAACCAAAACAAGCCTGTAATATCACGCGTTTACCGTGACAATAGGAGGCGAGGAGAGACGAGGAAACGCGAGGAAATAGGCCCAGTTGCAGGTTCCCTTTTTTGGGTGGCAAATGAGCTGTCCAACTGTCATGTGGCCCAAGATAAGGTACATGATGGAGCTGGACAGCAACACGACATTCACGATTTCAGGTATACACTCATATTAAGATCACAGTAGTCTCCCACATCAACTCGTTACAATCGAAATCATCACCAGGCCGGGGTGTATGTATGTAAAAGAAAGAGTGCTTGCTAGTGGTGGAAGGTGTTTGCTCCGATGGAGATGAGGTCGCTGGCGAGCTTCTGGAGCTCCTGGTCATGGTCAGTCATCACCGACGGCGCGCCGCGCTCGTTGAAGCCGTCGTCGCAGGTGGTCACGTCCGTCTCCACCGAGTCGAGGTTGGTGCGCGCCGTGTCGAGGTCGCCGCGCTTCAGCGCGGCGTCCACCGTCTCCAGGCTCGTCCTGATGTCGCTGTACGACGACGTGCAGTCGTCCAGCACGTACCTCCTTGGTCGTCGCGTCCGTGCCCGGCGCGTTCATCCGGTCCGTCGCCGCGTTCATCGCCTCCACCGCCTTCTCGCGCACCGCCTCCATGGCCAGCCGCAGCACGCCAATGGCGTCCGCCGCCGCGCCGCCGGCGACGCCGGCGGCGGCGCCGGCACCGGCCGGGAGCTCGGCGATGGAAGCCTCGCAGTCCGCCGGGTACGTCGTGCCGGCGCACACGCTCTTGATCACCGGGCTCAGCATCTTCGCGATCGGCCGCTTGATCATCCCGCCCAGCGCCTCCATCGACATCTTCGGCTTCGCCGCCGGCCCGGCAGTGGGAGTCGCGTACGCGTCGGCGGCGCCGGCGCCGGAGCTCTTCTTGGCCGACGGAGGGAGCTCGTCGGGGGCGCCGCCGCCACCCATGGGCTGCGCATCGGGAGATTCGTACGCGTCGGTGGCGATGGCGGGTTTCTTGGCCGCCGGCGGGAGCTCGTCGGGGGCGCCTCCCATGGGCTGCTCGTCGGGAGAAGCGTACGCATCGGAGGTCGTGGAGGAGCTCTTGGCGCTGCCGCCGCCGGCGGACTTGGGAGAAGATACATACTGGCCGGAGGCAGAGACGTCGACCGGAGCGGCATCCTCGTCAGGATTCTCCTCATCTTCACCCTTGTCGCTGGATTTCTCCTTTTTCTTGGCTTTCTCCTTCTTCTCCTTCTTTTCCTTCTTCTTAGTTGATGATGCGTCTTTGTCAGAGTCATCATCAGACTTGTCCTTTTGCTTCTTAGTAGAGGATGATGATGCATCATCGTCGGACTTCTTCTGCTTCTTCTTCTTCTTAGAAGAGGAAGATTCGTCGTCGGAATCATCGGATTTCTCCTTCTTTTGCTTCTTCTCCTTCTTGGTAGATGTTGATCCATCCAAATCATCAGACTTCTTTTTTTCCTTCTTTTCCTTCTTCTCCTTCTTTACAGAGGAAGATACATCGGAATCGTCCGATTTCTCCTCCTTAGCATTCGCCGCAGATCCATCCGAATCCTCGGATTTCTCCTTCTTTACCTTCTCTGAAGCTGAAGATTCCCCTGAAGATTCCTTGTTTTGGTCAGGTGTGGAGGTGCTGGCCGCTGCAGCTGCTTCAACAGGTTTGTCATAGGAGATGGAGGCTTTAGCTGGAGTGGCTTGCTGGAAGGGGTTCACCTGCCTGGGCTTCTGGGCAATCATCTTAGGAACTACATATTGATCATCCAGCTGGGTCAATTTCCTGCTGACAGAGCCTTCGGTGGCGGCACCGTCTTCGCTCTTGATTTCCTCCTTCTCGAACCGCGAGACACACACCGCCGAGACGAGGGGCACTGTAGCTGCGACGGCGAGGAGCACCGCGAGGCTGAGGAGGTGTGGCCTCATGGCGGTGGACCTAGGAGACATGGTGGAGACGGTGGTGGTTAAAAGTTTGGAAGGGAGGTCGGAGGCGAGGAGGGATATTTGAATCCGGAGGGAAAGGGAACGGTTGGCCACATTTGGCGGGAGAAGGGAGGGCCTCTGCTCTTGAATTTTCCCGGGAAAGCTATAGGACCACGGCAGCCGCTAATCTGTAACCAACACAAGCCTGTAATATCACGCGTTTACCGTGAGAATAGGAGGTGACAAGAGATGAGGAAACGCGAGGAAATAGGCCCTCCCTTTTTTGGGTGGCAAATGACGGCTGTCCAACTGACATGTGGACCCAAGAAAAGGTACACGGAGGAGCTGGACAGCAATATAGCATTAACCATTCAACTATTCACAACATTTGAATAAACTCAACTCTGAAGGCCAAAACCCAAAATTGCATGATACAGTTTACTCTTAACTGACAGTGTTTCGGTGCTTGCAACAAGTTTTGGCAGTGGGCGAGAACACATCATACAGGTTTCAAACTACAGAAACTCTAGGTCTGTCTCTTGATGTTCCAGGACGATTGTGGCCAGCGCTCGTCGGTATGCTGCTGATCTCGCATTCCTGACAAGGACACAGATCTCTCGGCTCTGCAAGTTTTCATGCGCCCATTGCTGTCGCCTCAGCACTGCGAGGAGCTTCGCCTCACAGAATGCAACCGCAACAGCATCTTGCCCATTACTGCAATAATAATTAAAATTGAGTGTGGTTTGGAGCTTATATTATACAGCATGGTACCAGTATGCACCGATGGGGAGATCGCGCTACCTTCCGTGGACGAAACCAGTAGTGACAAAACCTATCGGCGACCTGAATGCCTCATGTGCGGCATCATCTTTGGGCAATTGAAGGTTGCTGGTGCTAGGGTCGAACCAAGAGAAATAGGAACTAGCATGTGACTGAGGGAGCTGGAGTTCCCATTTTTCTAAACATTCTTCCTCTTCATCTTCTGATCTGTTCCATGTAAGGAATGAGATTAGCTTCTTCAACTCTTTTTTTTTATTACCACCTAAGAAAGAATACTGCAGGAGACAGACTACAGAAGGACGTGTATATTTTAAAAAAAAAATCAAAATCAAGCATCTTCTGTTAGAATGCCAAAATATCCTGAAGATTGCTAAAAGATTTCACATATACATTCCAACAATATGCATTAATAGGACACATGGGATGCTGACCTGATTTTCCAAGCTGAAAGATCTGAAGGTAATGGAGCACAAACAACAGCACCCACTTCAAAAGAACCTTCCTTAAAAGCTCGGATCAGAACTCTTGTAAGGCATAACTCATTCATGGAAGGTGTCATTTTCACAGTGCCACTAGAAGCTGGGTTAGGTTTGTCACAACATGTTTCCATGTCAGATGACGAACTATAATTCATATCAAATTCTTTCACATATTGTCTCAACATTTGGACGGTTCTTGGCACATAAAGTTGCAAGGATGCAACATCTGCTTGTGATGGTTCTGCCTCTCCACATTTGGAATTTACAGACGAATCTTTGGCTAATAGTATATTAGACCGCAGTAAGTTATCTACTTCAAGACCACTCAATATGCCTCCATCTTTATGAAAAGAAGCCATGATACAGTGCCAGAAAGCTGGCACAGGAACTGTTGGAGGCCTCTTGGCAGCAGGGCGGCACTCAACTGCTTTGTCAGAAACAGCAGCTTCTTTTGACATATATGATGCATATGACTTGCTGTCTGGATAATCATAGGGAAAGCATGGCATTTTGAACTGCATAAAGGATAGTCAATGAATTAGTAGTATTCAAGATAATATAAAAAAATAACACTGCTAAACCTACTGTTCGCTCCTTACGGAACAAATTTCACAATCTTACTGCCTCTGTTCAACAAAAGGAAGTCATCGCCATTAATTTATTCCCATCATATTTCAAATATAATAATTTTGTTTCTTGAATTCAACAAAAGCAATAATGATCTGACAAATTTAAGGCTTCATCAATATTCTACCAGGCTGCTAATTCAAGAAAGAAAGCACTGACAATTGGAAGCAAGCCAGTGTCTGATATTTAACCCATTGTATTACACATACAGTACCTTTGTTGCAATCCACCGTCTCTCTCTTAGGCCAATTACGTGTGCACCATGAGATACTAGAAAGAGCCAGAAAGGTTTCACCCAACTCAAAGGTAGAATGATAGACCACCTGTATATTCATTGAATGTGGACAATAAGACAATCCCATTAGAAGGATGACATGACAACAGAATATACATTCCACAAATTCATCAGTTTAGAAAGATTAGTGCACCACCTCACTAGACAAACCATAACAGCACATTATATAGGAACACCAGGCAGAAAATTCTATACATTTTCAGCCAATCTAAATAAAAACGCCATCATGGTAATAAGTATTGAATTGTATTTGTTCTAAGAAGAAAAACTGCCAAAAACTTAAATCCGAAACAACTAAGAGATAGAATCAGGTGTAATGGTAGGAAGGCAAACTGACAATTAGGCCATAAAGTGGATCAACCATGCAAATCCCCTTTTCTTTATCATGGAACAGTATAAAAGCTGCCATAGAAGTCAACAGTCTATTCATATGCAGAAAAAAAACAAAGACTCGACCAGGGGGAGAGACGTCCCCCTGATTTTTATCTTAAGAAGATTGTGCCAAGACTAGAACCCGGGCTAGCTCCGTTGAGCAGTTGCACCGTGAGAGTGTTGGCGTATTCATATGCTCTTGCAAGCATTCAAGGATAAAAGATAGATCTTACCCTAGAGCGTGCATTCCCTTTTTGGCATGTTTCAGTAGAACAACTGGACAGGATCGACTGAAGCTATCCTTCTCCTGCGTTGTTTGCCCTTGATCCTTTCCAGAATCCAGGCAAAAAACCTTTATACGTTCGTTGTGTTTCTCCATACAAAGAACCTCCTCTGCCACCGGAGGATTTATGCTTTGGCTGGATTCCCACAGTTCTCTACAGTCAGAAAGTAAAATATCATGCTTTCCATGTTGCATCCACATTGAAGACAGCATATTTCCGATCTCTGATGGCGCCTCAGCAGCATTTGGAACTACATCTTCCTCCAAGCCTTTGTTCTCCTTGTCAAGTGATTCTAATTTAGAAGAAGAAACTGTGCCCTGGACTGAAACTTCCCTGGGGTCATGAACTATCATGGAGAGTATAGCACCAGGCTGAAGAATATCAGCATGATCGATAATGGATTCCAAAAGATGAGGGAGTGTAGAGGAATCCAGGGGAGAATCAGTTGATGTGGATTTATGACTTGTATCTGGCACCATATTAATCTTGCTTGCACTGCAATTGTTAAAAAAAAAACGTTTTTAGCAAGCCTTCACATCATTTTACATTTTTACACACTGATAAAAGGAACTTACTTGATTGGGTGCAAAACCTTCCTAAGAGATTGCATAGCCTTGCATCCCATGACTTCCAACCTAGCAATTCTCCCCTCTAATGAGCAACATCTGACCACAACACCAGAATCTTGAATCTGTAGTGTAAGGCAGCATATTGTATGATGAGAGCAAAGTAAGAATGGTACTACAGCAAGGAAGAAATGTATTGGCTAACCAGCAGTAAGCATTACATATGACAAGATAAATTATGCAACCAGATAGCATCTTCATTGCTCCTCTCAGATCGTAGTAGCAGCAATTTTTAAAACGCCTGGATACTGAGCAGATGGATGTTCCTTTTAGGACATAGAAATGGAAAACCCTACCTTGTAAATCATGAAAAAACAAAATAACTAGTATTTTCTGATCAATCGCTCAAAGCACAGCACTCAACTAATGTATATGTTCAGAGAAGGCAAGCCATAAAAAGAAAAGGGCAAGAGTTTTTCTTTTGTTATTCCTCCTAAACCCAAATCATGGTGCATCCTAGTGTTCTCTATGAGTACAGCGCATTTTAATCTGAATAGGAAGTACAAATACAGTTTTACTTGGAGTACCATTGTAAATAAAAAGTGACAAAAGAAAATATCCTACAAAACTTAGATCTCACTTACATACTAACATACACTAGAACTATAGAATTTCTTTCTACATGAGTGAAACTATCAATTTAGCAAGCAAACGACCGAAAACTGCTTTTACAATTTTAGTGCACTGAAAAAATTATTCATTTGCCCTTCAAACAAACCAAACAAAACTGCAAAGTTACAGCATTAGATAAGAAATAGAGGAAGTACCTGTCTCTCACATGCAGATCTTATAGCACTAAGCCCTTCATCAAGTGCAGCAGGATGAATCCATATCCACAACTGGCGTCGCAAAGAACTTCTGCTTTTTTCACCAAAGCTGTGAGCAGTGGACAGATCTCTTTCAGTCTCTGATTTGTCATTTTCTCTTGAGAATGGCCGCCACATGTATGTTATTGGTCCAACAATTTGAGAATGAGGACTCCCAATACCCCAAAGCTGGAAAGAACAATTAAGTCATGGTTGTCACTCCAAACACTTCCACCCATACTGTCTGTGATGAACATGTAAATACCATAGCATTCTCATAGCAAACACCTCGCATAACTTGATCTTGTAGATGCTTCGAATCAGGTGTTTTGTCTGCAGGAGATGGACGTACAACCGTTCCGAGAATGGATAACAGGGAGTCCTGGAAAGGTGAGCCAGCACATCCAGTAAGATTGTTGAATCAGCAGATAACAGCATTGATATCTATCAGGGGATGGGGGAAAATTACAAGACAGAAAGGGAAAGAGGGCAGGAACTTCTACCTCTGGACCATCTAGCTCAATTGGAACAAAGTAGCTAGCATCATGGATAACCGTGCCAGTTTTCAGCCGCTTGAGAACACTCCTTGAACCCTTCCCTCTGCACAGTGGAACATTCAACAATGTTACTCATTTGAATTCATATGCGTGATCAATCCTCGGGCAAAAAAAGTATCAATTACACCGACACATCTATGAATCACACTACACAATACAGGAAGGAGGAATTAATAAGAAAGGATTTTCTCCTCCTCAGCTAACAACTGCAGAACAGTTGCACAGGAAGGTATCAGATGGGGCATCTCACAACATACTTGTATTTCAGATTGCTCCAGCTTCCACTACCAAGACTGCGCATTTGTTTTTAACTAAAGATTGCAGTCAATTTACTACTCTACGGAACATCAAAAAGGCCACACAACCTCTACATTTGTCAATTATTACTAAATATATGCCGCGGTCTAGGAATTTCGCCATTAGAGTTGGAAACAGGGCTATTTCAGAAAGGATACACTTGCATTTTGCAGTAGTAGAAGTGCACGAATTTCTTCCTACACAGTTGGCACTACCAATTTTGCGAGCAAATAACTCAATTACTGCTTCTGAGATTCTAGCACGAAGGGGGAAAAAATCATTACTTTCTCCTCCCTACAATACAACGGGCCAACGGCATTGCTCACCTCCCGTGGACGCCGACGGGCAGGACGAACCCCCAGCGCCTCTCCATGGCGAACCTCTTGGCGTGCCACAGGTGCGTGCGCAGCCGCCGCGCGCCGTCGCCGGCGACGGAGAACCCCTCGGCGGGGTTGCCCGCGAGCTCCCGCCGCCGCCTGACCCTCCTCGGCAGCTTCCGTGGCGCGGGGCTCCCCTCTTCGTCCCCGGCCCCGGCCGCGGCGTCCTCATCCCCGCCCCCGCGGCGGCGGCGCTTGCCGGGGAGGTGCCCCGTGGTGCGGCGGCGCGCGGAGCGGGGCTGATGCCGGGAGCGGCCGCCGCCGTCGTCGAGGCGGGCGGAGACAGCGGCGTGGAGGGAGCGCAGCTCGCCGGCGCGGGCCGCCGCGAAGCGGCGCACCTCGAGCTGCCGCGGCGGCGGCGGGACTCCGGCCATTGGGAGGGGAGGGTTTGCGAGGGGTTAGTAGAGATGTTTTTCGGGTAGTCCCCTGTGTTTGGTGTTATATCTTTCCAACTACTTCATTTACAACTAAAAATTCTAGTTAACCCCTCAAACAAGTACGGTCTTTCACTTCAAACCTCGCCACCCAAAAGGTACCAAACGTCCAAAACTCCAAACGAGTAAGCATCGAGAAATATGCCACAAATATTGAATAAAAAATGAAAAAAAATCCTACTCTCTTCGGCAAAATAAATATGAATTATAAAATGACGAAATGTAAGGACTTCCTTTATCCAAATGAATCTAATACGCTCCTATACAACAAACAAAGACAGCAATGGTTGGAACTCCCTGTGCAGACGCTCGCAATGGTTGTCGTTGGCGTGCAAGCGAGAGGCCAAAGAACCCAAGCTTCTTGGCGTAGGCTGGGTCCTCCCAGTAGTTGCCCTTGTACAGCTTCTCCGTCGGCACGTCCAGCTCGTGCTCGCTGTACTCGTACGCCCTCTTCCTCGACGACGACCTCGCCGGAGCCGCCGCCGAATTATCTGCCGGCCGGCGTTTGTCCACTGCGCCGCCGCCGTCCATCTCCTCGTCGGCCTCCTGATCTCCCGCGTGGCGCGCGCCGTCGTTGGTAGGGGAGATCGATCGTGGATTCGTGGTCTCTCGTTGCCAAATTAAAAGAGTGCAGCCGCGCGCGATGACACCCGTGGCTATGTTTTATATCCCTGGCCATCATCGTATATTGACAAAGGACTCGGAGTCCATCGGACATTCGGACTCCTGTTCGGAATCCTGGACCTCTGGCTATGTGTTAATTTTTTTTTTTTTTTTGTTCTGATTTCTTCTGAATCTCCCCATGCCCATCTGTTTGGTAATCTGATGTGAGCTGATGGGTTCGTACGTTCGTGCAGGGTCCTGGTCGCCGAGTGCAAAAGGCATCCGAGGAACGCGCTCCTGATGTAGTGCTGCAGAGCCATTCCTTCCAATTATGCTTCGTCGGTGTTCATGTTCCTGCACTGCGTTCATGGCAAGCTGAGGCGCGCCGGCAGCGTCACGGAAGGCTCTCGCTGCCAGCGGCATTTCCACGAACATCTCCCGGCGTCTTCTCTCGTGCACGCCGGATCGAGCGAGCGCGGCGCACAACAGAAGGCCACCGTACGTAGGTCTCCGCCGCGGCACCGGCGACGGCGTCTCCGCGCGCGACTTCCCCCTGCGCTCTTCAACTCCGGCCAGCACCTGCCTGCGCGTGGCCTGGCGGAGCCATGGCGCCGTGCGGCAGCGGAACCGGCGGCGAGCAAAGCGAGCGGCGTGGTTGCCGTTGCCGTTCATCATGGACTTGGGCCCGTCGGACGAGGAAGAGGAAGGAAGAGACGACTCGCCTGATGCGCGGATCTCGGCCGCAGATCCCCGATCGGACGAACCGTACGTACCCAGGGGGCGGTCGGTATCTCAAACACCGTCCGCCCCCTGCGCCGCAACGAACGCCGCGGCACGGCGGCGCGCCGGCGAGTTCCGGCCATACGTCGCTTCCTCCTGGCCGCCATGAAGCCGCCCAAGCTTCCACCACGCAGGACTTTCGTCTTCAGCTCGATCTGCCCTCTGCTGCAACTCGATCCCCGACGACGCTTCGGCAGCCGGGCATGCCGTGCCGGCCGGCGGCGGCTTGGAGCACCGGCCATCTCGTGCGGCACGAAGCACTGTATTGCTCCGTGCGCACGCTGGAGGACAACGAACAGCTGCTGAAGGGAAGATTTAATTTGGTGCACGACGTAGAGCTTGCCGGATAGATCAGAATCAGATGACTCCCAAGTTCCAACGAGGCACCAAGGACTTACAGTTGTTAACCCAATTTAACTACTGTCAGTCATCTTATCCTTTTCTCCATTTGATTTTTCCCGAATCAGAAGTTCAGAACTACCTGCTGCTTTGAACAGAGCTGGTTCTCCTGATCAGATGGCGTGCCACCGTACCACTACCTCCGGCCGGCGTTGGAGCTCTGCTGAACCTACCGTCGCTACAAACGACTCCGCCGCTTCGGCATGTGTTGACGCTTTTTCTGGTCAACACACACGAGCGTCGAATCGCGCAACGAACAAAACGATGAACTCGCCGTAGTCCCGCCCAAACCGGTCAGACCGGTTTCTGTCGGGAGCTTCGGGATGAACCTAGAATTGCCACCTCGGGAGGGACCCCGTCGGAGATGGCGCGCCTAGGGTTGCTCTGAGATCGGTCAGGCCACTCAGAACCTCCTTGAACGCCGTCGAGACAAACAAGGAAAGCAAAGGGGTTGGAAAAGCTAGGGTTTGAAGATAAAAAGTAGAAAGATAATATTTGATCGATTGGATGATCATCCGCAACCGGCCACGGCCCTTTATATTTATAGGGTGGGGAGGTCTTGCCCCGCAAGGAATCCTTTTACAATTTGGAACCGGCTAGGACTCCTAATTCTACTCCAACTCGGAGTAAAACCGGTCAGACCGCTTTGGCAAACCGGTCAGACCACTACCAGAATCCTTCACATCCGCCCGCCTCCTCCGCCTCGGCCATTTTTGGACCCGGTGCTGATGGGGCTTCAGCACCGGGTCCAACGGCTAGGAGCGGGGGCGGCGCGGAGGTGCGTCCGGGCGGACACATTAGCACCGGGTCGTGGAAAGACCCGGTGCTAATGTTCACCCTTTAGCACCGGGTGCAGCCACGACCCGGTGCTAATGTGCCCGAGGCCTTTAGCACCGGGTCGTGGCTGCACCCGGTGCTAAAGGGGGCGCATTAGCACCGCGTCTTGCTATGACCCGGTGCTAATGTCTTCGCCCTGACACATCTTCGCGCCGCCCCCGCTCCTAGCCGTTGGACCCGGTGCTGAAGCCCCATCAGCACCGGGTCCAAAAATGGCCGAGGCGGAGGAGGCGGGCGGATGTGAAGCATTCTGATAGTGGCGGTTGCGCACGACTAGGTTGCCGGAGTTGAGGAGCCTGGCCTCGACGGGGAAGGTGCTTGTGGAGTTGGACGACCACGCGACCTCGCCGGAGCCGCCGGCTTGGAGGACAAGGCTCCCCGTGTCGCTGACCACCAGCACGCCGGAGTTGTCGCTGATTGGGTGGTCGCGGTTGGCCACCCAGCAGACGGCGTCGCGGGACACGGTGAACCAGATGCCGAGGTACCTCTTGGTTGACACCCCGGGGGAGAAGAAGCCCATGGTGAATACGCCGTCGGCCGAGACGAGCGTGTCGTTGTCGGTGATGTTCCGGCCGTTGCTGAACGTGTCGGTAACATTTCCGGCGGCGAAGGCTCTGTGGGAAAGTAGCAAGAGCGAGAGAAGAAGATTCAGAAGGTGGATGAGGGTTGCTTCCATGGTCTCTTGCATGCATGGGCGTCGAGATGGATGTACATGCTTGTAGCGCAAAAAACTTCGCGTGAAAAGCATTTTAACTCAAGTGGAGAACCATGCTAAGCTAACGTTGACCCTTTATTTCCTTTATTATTTTTTTTCTTAATGCATGGTACTGGAAATAATGCAAGTCAATTGCCTGCTTGCAGCCCATGCTTGTTTTTCTAGAAACCAGGGATGACCCCAGATTTGGAACAGCGAAACCACGTAACCAGTATCTGACTACACAGAGTTCACCCCTGTTTGAATTACATTCTCTGTTTCTATTCTGTGTGCTCGTTTAAAGAACATATAGCAGATCGATGGTTGAGGTATTGAAATCGATAGATGGAGGTCATCTTTTTGTTTGATTCCCATTTTTTATCAACTTGCTCGGCATGGTTTCTCACTGCTGAGAAGATGTTTTTTTTTTGAGCCCAGCTGAGGTTAGGAAGACCCCATCTGAATAGATTACTCAAATGAAGTAGTCACCTGTTACAGAATTGCTCAGAGTCAGAGCCGAGCAGGGAAGAGAGGGATATGTCTAAAACCAGGAGGGGGATATGCTCAGAACATGTTGAGTCAGAAAAACTGAGAACAGGCCGGTGTTGGTCAACAGGTGTTGCCCGGCACGAAGAAAACCCATCAACTCAACAA
>OAMR01000733.1:168039-186117 GCA_900205405.1 Echinochloa crus-galli | reverse complement strand
ATTTTCCATTATATGTTACATATAGAATTGGGAATAACATGGTATTTTAGTAATTTAGATGGAACTCATAATTATCTATTTAACTTATGATGGAAAATAATTTTATACACTATTATTTCACATGTGACAATATATTAGTTATTTTTTCTTAATTTTTTGAAAGCATTTTAGTGAAATAAAATTTAGATAGGTTTTAAAAACTAGCTAGTTTGGTGAATTTTAAGTTTAAAACTATAAAAGTGCTTGTATTGTTTTGAATGACATATGTTCATGTCTATTTGTTATATTGGTAAAAAAATTCTATGAATTTTGGAGGTGATTTGCAGTACATTTTGGCCAACTTATCTTTTAAAGGTAACGAAAATGTCAAAATATGAGTGAAGTTAAAAGTCAGTATGAAATAGAGAACGAAAACTTTTTCAGGGCCAAGAATTTACTCTATAAATTTTTTCGCATTTTTTCTTGACTACTTCACTATTTGCATAATGTGTTTAACTAAATTTGATTGAAATTACTTTAAATACCTTTCCAAAGTCTCTCAGCAATTCATGTTTGATGATTCTATGAAAAAACATTAATTATTATGCCGATTACTTGTGCACATGATGAACTAAAATTATTATCTTCTTTAAACACTTTGGGTTATGTTGAGTTTGATAATTTATGTGCTCTTAGTGGTTTGGAAGAGAAATTTAGATGTGCTGAGTTGCCATGTTTGTCTACTTGTACATATCATTTTATTGGCAAATATTATTTTAAAGGAGAGTATATGTTGCATCGAGTCTATATTTGTGCAAATCTGAAATCTCCTTTTGATGTACAAGATTGTGATCAACTAGATTGTCTATCTAGTTTTACTATAATGAATCGGGTTCACTTTCAAGAAGGGGAGCATTGTTGGCTATTACCTATGTGTGCTAGTGCTGATTTTTCTTGTATTGAACAGCTACTAGCGGTTATGAAACCGTCTATGCCTGTATTGTGTTTGGTTAGTGCTAATCTTTTGCAGGATAGTATTGAAAAAGATCGTGTGCGTTTCGATCAAGGAGCCTACGTATTTGCCGACAACTCTATAGGAGAAGATGCTTTGAGAGATTGCAAATATGGTCATGTCACTCCCCACAATATTTTCAGTTCCCATATTTTTCGCAACCTCGTGTTTCTTCGTGTTGTGCAGGGCCATCTTAGAGCACAAACGACGCCGAGGACGGCTTTTCGTCAAGAAGGGGAGGATGATGAGGACATGACACCCATACATATGTCCATGAGGGGTGCATGTGGTGGAGAAGAAGGAGACCAACAAGGTTTTCTAAGTCAAGAAGAAGGCCCAAGGCTAATCCGATTAGAATCCCTAATGTGGAGGTAGGGTGGGGAGGTCTTGCCCCGCAAGGAATCCTTTTACAATTTGGAAACGACTAGGACTCCTAATTCTACTCCAACTCGGAGTGAAACCGGTCAGACCGCTTTGGCAAACCGGTCAGACCGGTTTGGCTGTTGCCAGATCGACTACAGGGAAACCGGTCTGACCGCTTCCTAGAACCGGTCTGACCGGTTGCACTTGGCCTGTCAATTTTGGGTGCGAACATATGCCCCCTGTTTTCTAGTAAATTTTATGCACTAGAAAATATGCTAAGGTCGATATTGCAGAATTCACCGGCCATTTTATCCTACGGGCGATTTTTAACCATAAATCGGCCATGTCCTATCAAGCACTTTGCCAAACGCTTGGATAAAATTTCTTCAAGTATCTCCCATTGAGAGCTCTAGGCAGCTGCTGTCCCTGCAAGGTCTCTACCATGTAGGAATTTCCTGAACAAACCTTCACAATCTTGAAAAGACCCTCGCAACTTGGAGACCACTTGCCAACTTGTTGCTTTTCAATCCAATGGGCAAAATTGTTTTCCAAACCAAATCACCTATTTGAAAAGATTTGAATTTCACTTTCTTGTTGTATGCTCTCGCCATTCGTCTCTTATCTTTTTTAATTTCTTCTAAAGCTTCCAAACGCTTGTCGGTCACTTCATCAATATTATCCATCATCAAAGCATAATATGTATCAACATCAAGATTATTTTGCTTTGCAAGTCTATATGCGCCAAGATTCACCTCTACAGGCAAAACGGCTTCTTGACATGGTGCTACTAAAGTTACTCCTTTTGAGCTTGTATATGGTCAAGAAGCCGTTTTACCCGTAGAGGTGAATCTTGGCGCATATAGACTTGCAAAGCAAAATAATCTTGATGTTGATACATATTATGCTTTGATGATGGATAATATTGATGAAGTGACCGACAAGCGTTTGGAAGATTTAGAAGAGATTGAAAAAGATAAGAGACGAATGGCGAAGGCATACAACAAGAAAGTGAAATTCAAATCTTTTCAAGTAGGTGATTTGGTTTGGAAAACAATTTTGCCCATTGGATTGAAAAGCAACAAGTTTGGCAAGTGGTCTCCAAGTTGGGAGGGTATATTCTTCAAAGGAACCTCTTCCGTCCATTTGGTAAAATAATCAGTCGCTACAATCACAAAACAATGACCCTTCGTCGAAGGAGGATGAATCTTGCCAACAAAATCTAAACCCCATCCCCGAAAAGGCCAAGGCTTAATAATTGGATGCATCAACGCAGCAGGCACCAACTGAACATCCCCATGCTTTTGACATTCTTCGCAACCTTTGTAATACTTAAAGCAATCAGCTATCATATTGGGCCAATAGAAACAAGCTCGCTTAAGGAGCCACTTCATCTTGGGAGTCTAAGGAGTCATTTCATCTTAGGAGCCGATTGATGAGTACCACAAATTCCTTCATGAACCTCTGTCATAGCCAACCTAGCTTGGTCAGGACCCAAACATTTTAGAAGCAAACCATCAATAGTCCGACGATATAACTCATCATCATCCAAAATGAACTTGAGAGCCCATCGTCGGATTTTTCTGTCAACTGTACTGCTAGGATTTTGCAAATAATTAACCAAAGGCTTTCTCCAATCATCCACTTCGTCTTGATTGCAAACAACAGCCTAAGCAGCATCTTTACCAGGCAACCGGTCAGACCGGTTCTCTAAAGCGGTCAGACCGGTTGAACCGGTCAGACCGGTTTGAGGAAGCGGTGCGACCGGTTCCTCCAGAACAGAACACTCGGCTTCTAAAAACATCGGTCTTTGTTCTTGAAAATCTATTTTCTGAACGTTATAACTAGATGCTTGCTGAGCCAGAGCATTTGCCTTTGAATTTCTTTCTCGTGGTACATGACGAATCACAAACTCATTTAAGCAAGATATGATATCGAAGCATTTATCAAGATAGGCATTCAAAAATCCATCTAAGCATTGACATACCTTAGAAACTTGCTGTACCACCAGTAAAGAATCACCATAAACTTCTACATGCTTCACTCCCATGTCATGCAAAATCTCTAATCCAAATAGAAGAGCCTCATACTCGACATTGTTACTGTCTCTAATACACATCTCTGCATGTTTCTAATCGGCTAAGTGCTTCAAAAACAGCCCCATGTGGAGAAGTAATAACAATCCCAATACCACAACCACTTTTGCAAACCGATCCATCAAAATGTAATTTCCATGGAGTAAAAGTAACATAACCGACAGACAGATCGGGTCGCGTGATCTCTACTCTATGTTCAACAATAAAGTCGGCTACTATTTGACCTTTCATTGAAGTTAATGGCTCACAATGCAAATCATATTCAACTAAAGCGTAAGCCCATTTGCCGACTCTACCACTCAAAATTGGTTTGTGCAACATGTATTTGATTATGTCGGTTTGACATGCTACTATACAAGTACTTGGTAAAAGATAATGCCTCAACTTGGTACAAGTATGATATAATAATAAACATAACTTTTCAATAAAGGTGTACCTTGTTTCGGCATCCAATAATCTTCTACTCTCATATGCAACCACATGTTCCTTTCCTTCGGTTTCTTGAGTCAAAACACCTCCAATGACATCTTCTTCCGCCGCCACATACAATTTGAATGGAACTCCACTCTTAGGCGCTTGAAGGACGGGTGGCGAAGATAAATATTGCTTGATCTCATCAAATGCCTCTTGTTGTTTTGCCCCCCAAGTGAAATCAATGTCATTCTTCAACCGAAGCAAAGGAGTAAAGGCATTCACCTTCGCGGACAAATTACAAATAAATCTCCTCGAGTAATTTACTTTGCCCAAAAACCTTTGCAAATGTTTCTTGCAAGTAGGAGCCTTTACATTGTTAATAGCTTCAATCTTTTTAGGATCTATTTCTATGCCCTTTTCATGCACAACAAATCCCAAGAACTTTCCGGCCGATACACCAAAAGCACATTTGAGTGGATTCATCTTCAATTTATATCGACGCATTCTTTCAAATGCAAGCCTTAAATCAGCCAAATGAGAATCTACTCCAGCCGATTTGACAACAATATCATCGATATAAACCTCTACTATAATGCCAAGCAAGTCATGAAAAATCAAATTCATAGCCCTTTGATATGTGGCGCCAGCATTCTTTAAACCAAAAGTCATCACTACCCACTCAAATAGACCAACAAAACCCGGACATAGAAAGGCCGTTTTGGCTATATCCTCTTCGGCCATAAATATTTGATTATAACCAGCATTACCATCAAGAAAGCTAAGAATTCTATGTCCAGATGCAGCATTAACAAGAAAATCGGCTATAGGCATAGGATATTCATGATATTCATCTTTAGGAGTAGATTCTCTAAAATCAATGCAAACACGAAGCTTTTTTGTTCCTTTCTTTTCAACAGGCACAATATTAGAGATCCAATTAGCATATCGGCAAGGCCTAATAAATTTAGCATCTAGCAACCGATTGATTTCTTCTTTCACTCGGTCATAAATATCAGGATTAAAGTTTCTGCGAGATTGTTTAAAAGGCCTAAAACCAGGTTTAATGGGTAAACGATGCTCAACTAAATCATGACTTAAACCAGGCATTTCATTGTAACTCCATGCAAAACAATCAACATACTCCTTTAACAACTTTATCAACTCAGATTTAAACAAAGGATCAAGATTCTTGTTTACAAATGTCGGCCTAGGTATAGTACCATCACCAATATCTACCTCTCTAACATAAGACATACTTGTTTCCTTCGTGGTTTGTCGTTTTCCTTCTGAAGGAAGGACCAGAAGCACGTCCGGTAGGTGGCCGTGAAAAATAACCTGCAAGTAAGAATTTAACCTTTTTTGTCAAAGGTCACATTATTTCTACTCAACCATATAGACCAAAAGATTGCACTCATTCCCACACAAACTTGAGATTGCAATTTTGGATCTAATTGTAGTAACCTTCACAATCAGATAAATCTAAACCGGATAAACACTTAAGATTCTCATGATCATCCATAGTAGAACTATCGGCCACTGCAACACAAGCCGACGTATCTCCATGAACAATCTCTACTTCATCATCTATCCATTGAATTAAAAATTGATGTAAAGTAGAAGACACACACTGGTTTGCATGAATCCAATCGCAACCAAGGATTAAACTGTAGTTACCTTGTGTCTCAGCGACGAAGAATGCAGTAGCCAAAGTCTTGCTTCCAATAGTGAGCTCCATAGAAGCAACTCCCTTGGCGCCCATAGGTCTTTTGCAAACCGATCCATTAAAATGCAATTTCCATGGAGTAAAAGTAACATAACCGACACTTAAATCAAGTTGCTTATCTACTCTATGTAAATTCATACGCTCAGGAGAAGAACCATAATCAACAAGTTCTTCATCGTCCTCTGAAGTAGATACCGATGATAGCTTGCCATCGCAAATCATAGGAGAAGGAGAAGAAAAACCGGGTGGCGCGTCGGGCAAAGCGGTCTGACCGCTTTCGTCAACCGGTCTGACCGGTTCAACCGGTCTGACCGACTTCTGAACCGGTCTGACCGGTTCTGTCTGGGAACTGGTCTTGGCTCTCCATTCTTTCCCTTGTGGAATCATGGGCATGTACTTGTTAAATGCTTCATCTCTCTGCTTCTCTAGCTCTTTCTCCTTCATCTCCCGAAACCTCAAGCGCTGAAGCTTCCTCCTTTGAGTACGAGATAAACCGGGAGGACACCATCTTGGCAAAAAGTATTTGGAGTTAGCATTACTTCCACTGGCCTCATGATCATTATCAGAAACAAATCCCTTCTAAATAGGTGTCTCAACCTTATTGTCTATGACAATCGGTCCTTTGCCACCGTCTCCAAGGGGGACGTTCATCAACCCAATCTGAATAACATCTTGATTTGTAGTCCTCTCTGGGTCAATATTCATCTTATGCACCTCCTCACGTTGTTTTGGCTTGTAAACTTGCTTCATAGGAGGTGTTGCCGATCTCCCAGGGAAACCGGTCTGACCGGTTGGGTCTGGCGACCCTGACCGGATTGGCAAAGTGCCAAACGGTCCTGTCCAGGCCTTGATATTCTATTCAATACTGGCCTTCGTGGTCCTCCCCATCCATGTTGAAAAGATTGTTGATATGGTACCCACATCACTCCATTATCATCATAAATTGGACGATACGAACTTGATGCCTCCCATTGCGGAGCAAAATTTCTCTTTGGCCGAGAACATTCTTCTTGATGTGAAGGCACTCTCATTCTCTTTTTTACTGGCCGATCGCTTGTAACGGCCTTTTGCTTGGAGTACTTGTCAAATAGCATATCAAAGGTGACCTTTGGCCTAAGAGTACTCCCCTGATTCTTTGCAACATTAAGCTTCCAATTTCCAATCTCCGGACGGCTTGGTTTAATCATCTTTGGACGGCTCTGGGGAAAACCGGTCTGCCCGCTTTTCCTAACCAGTCTGACCGGTTTGTCCTGCACAGGCTCAAACGGTCTCTGCTCGGCGGGAACGGTCGACCCTTGCCCCCCAAGTTCAGAGGCTCTCACAGTAACCTTGAATGTCTCCCTGCCATCTGGAGTTGTCTCACATGCAACTTCTCGAATCAATTCTTTTCCCCTCAAATCAGGTTTTGCTTCACCAGTCACAACATTATTTCCTTTGGTTGCTTCGGCTTGATGCGGCCGAACCAAGACCTTAGGCTGTTGTAAATCCATAGTATTGACAGGGAAAGGAGTTTTGTCCACTTGCATCTCATGAAATGTCAAACGACCTTCATTTATGGCCGATTGAACCTGTCGACGAAACACATTGCAATCATTAGTGGCATGAGAATAAGTATTATGAAACTTGCAATATGCACGCCTTTTCAACTCTTCAAGTGGAGGCAATTTATGAGATAATTTAATATTTCCAGACTTAAGCAACTCATCAAAAATACGATCACACTTGGAAACATCAAATGTAAATTTAACTTCTTCTTGCCGACCTTTGTTAACCGGCTTAAGTGATGTACAAGAGTAAGTTTTTTCGTTAGAGGGCCATACAAATTCAGCAGCAAATACTTCTCTATCACTATCACTCGAATCATCAGACTCATAATCAATTATATGAACATTAGAACGACGTCATCTAGAAGTATCTCTTTCTTTTTCCTTATTCATTCGGTTTTCAACAACTAAAGCTCTAATTTGAACTTGTGCAACCGAAAGAAAATCAGAACCCTCTATTCTATCTCTTATAGACGACCTTAAACCCTTTAAGCAAATATCAGCAAGGTCCATATCAGTGATTGACAAATTGAAACAACGGTTTTTAGTTTCTTTAAACCTTTTAATGTAAGCAGAAACAGTAATAAAATTTAAGTTTTAACATATCCCAAGATATAATAGAACCAGGAGCAAGTGAAGAAAACCAAGAAAAAGCGGTGCCAGTCAATGATAAAGAAAATAAACGCACTTTAAGAGCATTATAAGCACCCGCTTCTCCCAGTTGAGCTATGTATTGACTAATATGTTCCCACGTGAAGGCACACATTGGTTTGCATGAATCCAATCACGACCAAGGATTAAACTGTAGTTACCTTGTGTCTCAGCGAATTATCAATCTCAGCATCATATGGTTTTTGCTACAAATTTGTGTTACCAATATCAACACCAAGTTTAGTTTTTACCACATTAGCCAAATCTTCTCTAAATTTGTTAAATTCAGCCCAGTTAGGATTATTTGGCTTTTGTGGTTGCACACTCTCCAAATTCATCTTATTTAAGTAGGGAGCAATCTTAGCTTGAGCCAGCCTATAACTTTCAAACACATCATCAGGTATAACATTTCTTTGAGCAGATGCGTTAATTGTTGTACTAAATTGAGGCTTAGCAGTACCTAAAGTATTAGTGTGAGCATAAACCATTGGATCAGGCAAAACAGAGAGCGGCATAGGTTGCTCGTGCACTAATTCAAGCGCATTGGTCAGACCGGTCTGACCGGTTCCCTGATCCGGTCTAACCGGTTTGACCATGTTTGGCCCGGTCGGTTGGAACGACAGGGATTGACCAATGGCAAATTCAGGTGGCATACCATATATGTATTTTTCAGTATTAGCATTAGGTATGGGTGACAAGCTAGGAAAAACTCCCCCACTAGTATTAACTTTAGGAACGCTACTACTAGTTTCATTATTGTTAAAGCAAGTAGTAATCCTATCTTTCTCAAGATCCTCTAAGCATTCTAAACGAGCAATATATGAGGCAAGCAATTCATCACTTTCTACACTATTTTTAGGAACAGTAGTAGGAGTTTTTTGTGATTTACTTACAGTGGGTATTACCTCAACTTCATTGTCGTTTAATTTGATCGCCGATAGCTCAAATTCTTTCAATAGTAGCTCAAATTCTTTCAATCTCGCCACCTTGCCATGACGATCTTTCTTGACACCAGCAAAAAATTGTGTCTTCATGAATTCTTGTAGTGCCTCAAATTTCTTCTGCTCCTCCGGAGTAAGATCTTCCAATGAAGCCGTGATGATGTTATCCATATCAAGATCACATCGAGATCCCATCTTGCCTGGAGCTTAGATCGAACGGTCTTTGAAAACCAGATCTTCTATTTTCCCCAGCGGAGTCGCCAAAAGTATGTTGACGCTTTTTCTGGTCAACACACACGAGCGCCGAATTGCGCAACAAACGAAACGATGAACTCGCCGTAGTCCCGCCCAAACCGGTCAGACCGGTTTAGGGATCCGGTCAGACCGGTTTCTGTCGAGAGCTTCGGGATGAACCTAGCACCACCTCGGGAGGGACCCCGTCGGAGATGGCACGTCTAGGGTTGCTCTGAGATCGGTCAGGCCACTCAGAACCTCCTTGAACGCCGTCGAGACAAACAAGGAAAGCAAAGGGGTTGGAAAAGCTAGGGTTTGGAGAATAAAAAGTAAAAGATAATGTTTGATCGATTGGATCGTTATCCTCAACCGGCCACGGCCCTTTATATTTATAGGGTGGGGAGGTCTTGCCCTGCAAGGAATCCTTTTACAATTTAGAACCGACTAGGACTCCTAATTCTACTCAAACTCAGAGTAAAACCGGTCAGACCGGTTTGTCTGTTGCCAGATCGACTACAGGGAAACCGGTCTGACCGCTTCCTAGAACCGGTCTGACCGGTTGCACTTGGCCAATTTTGGGTGCGAACAGCATGGATCGCCGGAATTCTGCAATCGAGCACGAAGAGTGGTGAATGAGTCGATGCGATGCGACAGCGGCGAGCCGGCGACTAACTGACATTGATGAACAATCTGTCACTGACTCACTGTGCGCTCCTCTCAAAAAACAATATGGAAAGGTCGACATCAACGACGATATGATGTCTGAAACCTTGCTGATCATCCTTGTCAGAAGGGCGAAGAGATACCAGGAACAGTGATACAGATTTCACCCGAGAGACACGCAAAGAAGCTGTCAGTCTGTCACTGCCCCCGGCGAGGAAGAAGAGCTCCAATCCAAAGCTCGCCACAACAAGGCAGTCACGTTGAAGACTCGAACAGACCTCAGCTTAGGTCGCGCCGCCAATGGCGCTCGCTCTCGACGGCGGCCAAGGTACTCCGGCCGGCGAGCTGCCCTCCCTTCGCTCCGGCGAAGCGCCGCGCCACGGCGTCCGACTCTGTCTGACTCTGACGCAGCAGAGAGGCTTCGAGCGCCTTGATTCAGTCGATCTGAGCCGCAGACGCCGCATCGGACGGCTGCTAGACACCTAGGGGGCGGACGGTATTTGAAATACCGACCAGCCGGTCGGTAACTCAAACACCGTCCACCCCCTTCCAGCGGCGGCACGGCGGCGCGCCGGCGAGTTCCTTCCAGCCCTACGTCTCTTCCCTGCGGTGCAGAAGCCGGCGGTGGATATGACGGCGCGCTGCCACGTCTTGCAAGTCCCGGCGGCGAGCCAAGCGAGCGACCTCCGGGCTCCGGCGGCGAGCCAAGCGAGCGGAGTGGTCGGCGTTCATGGACCTGGCGTGTCGGAGCTCGCCGGCGCCGGCCTTCCGCGACGAGGACCCACCCCACGAGGACGCGCCCCAAGGCCGTCGTGCGCAAGGCGACAGCGAGGTGGGAGCTGAAGGCGTTCCAGAAGGACATGCGGTGGCGGTTCCCGGGTCTGGACGACGTGTACGTGCGGCAGGCGCTGTGCGGCGGGTGGGGCGGCGTGCGCCCCGGAGACTGCGCGGCATCGGCAAGGAGCGGCGCGGCATCGTCGAGGCGGAGGCTTCGGGCGCGAGGGGACTCGGCGACGGCGCCGACGAGCGGCGCGTCATCGGGGTTCTCGTCGCCGAGACCGCCGCGGGCGTGCACGCGGCGCGCGGCAATGGCGTCGTTGGCGGCGTCCAGCGCGCTCGCCTGGTCGGTGCTGCTCCGGCTGCCAGCCCCGAAGCCGTGCAGCTGGAGAAGCTCTACTCCGGCATGATCAAGAATTACGGCGAGTTGCAGAACCTGGTGCGCCAGTTGAATGGCGTCGAGCAAGATGCACGAGCGGCCGGCGCTCCTCCAAACAGGAAGGTCAGGGTAGGATGAATCAGCGACACGCTCAAGGCCCTCGACGAGTACAAGTTCGTGAAGGCCCAAGCGGACAAGCTCCTGGGGGCTATGGAGGTCGAGGATGTCCCTGTGCGTCCCGCCGTTCTGGACTATAATCCGGAGGATTTGATCCCCCAGGCCCCACTCCGTGCGCCGGCAGCTCTACCGTAGAGCCTGACTGCTAGCTTGCGATGACGGCTGTGCGTTCAGTTTGTCAGTGATCGAGTAGTGTCATAGGCATTTGAAACTGTTTTTTGTCTGCCAAGAATTAAACCTTTGATTGCTGTAATGCAACACGAGTTGATCAGCCATTTAACCGAAAGTTCTGCGATGGCCCAACCTCTTCTTCTTCCTCGGTCACGAGCCGAGCAAGCCGCCGGTCGCAAATCCGTCGTCCACGGCCGACCGTTCTCAAATCGCCTCGACCCAAGCCTTTCCCACATGCACAGCCTCTCTCTCCATCGCTCCTCAACCGTCGTCATGTCCCACTTCACCGGGGATTGAGGATCCCGTGGCCGTCGGGCCGCCATTGCCGCCGGGCCACCTCGCCGTGGAGCTCGCCCCTCCGGCCCTCATCTACGCCAACCAAACACACCAAAAGGTTACAGGTGATTCTATGCTGCTCATGCTCGAGCTAACTTGCCGCGCGCACCACCACCGGCGTCGGGGCGCCGCTCGCTGCCGCGGCCATGCCGCCGCTTCGGGGGCGCGTGTGAGAGAGAGCGATAGAGAGGGATTAGAGGAAGTCGGCGCGTGTTCTGGGTTTCCCTGATGCTCGCCGGGGCACATATCTTCCAGGGGGAACAAGAGTGCGAGCAGCGCGGCCGTTCGCCGCCGGCCGGAGCGCAGGCGCGGGCGCTCTGGTGCGTGCGTGCGTGGGAGACGAAGAGAAGGGGAGAAGGATGTGGGCTGCTGGCCAGTTGGGCCGGTGGGGGCTGTTCACGAGCAGGCCAGTGGGCTGCTCATGGGCCAAATGGACGAGCCGGCCCTGGTGTCTGTTAATTGCTGTGTTGATTCCTCTCCAAAAAAAAATTGCTGTGTTGACTGTTGTAGTAAGCTGAAACTTACTGCCTCCGTTCCAAATTACTATTCGTTGTTGACTTTTTTCCGTGATCTTTGATCATTTGTCTTATTCAAAAATTTTGTCCAAATATACAAACCAATAAGATATACTTGAAGTATATACAATGATAAAGCAAGTCACATACAAAATATACGATAGTTATGAAATTTTTTAAATAAGACGAATGGTCAAACGTTAAACGAAAAAGTCAACAACGAATAGTAATTTGGAACGGAGGTAGTAGATGATGCCTAGAAAACTGTAGAAAAATCGGAAAAAAGTACGAAATCAATTTTTTTGGTTTGGTTATTCAAATCTCTACCACGCAAAAATATTTGTTGATGCTAAATAACTACTTTTCCACTGATAAAAGTCAGAATATGTTTATTGCAGTTTAGTGTGCAGAAATATTTTTGCTAGTCCAAAGACCACGAAAAATTTGCAGAATGTTAATTTTGTGATGTCTTAGCTTCAATGAGGGTTTCATATTCAGAACACGTTGTTTGGTATGTACACAAGTATATCATCGTGATGTCATACTTCTTGTAGCAAATAAATCATGTTATATGTAAAATCTGTACAAATTCACGAAGCATGGTTTTTCTGAACAGGAACACAATAAATTTGGAAGACTCCCGCGTGCCGCAAAAAGACCAAAAATATGTGCAGCCCTACATGATCGAACCGGCGTCCTTATGATTGAAAAGTTCCACCATTACCACTAAGCTACTTAACTGATCTCATCCGAATGCTCATTTTTATTGTTTTTTAATTTGTTCCACAGCACCAGTTAATCTGCCAAAAAGCAAAAATAGGCGCGGAAAAACAAAGAAGCAAAAAAGGGGGAGGGCAGGGATCGAACACGCGACCTTTCCCTTGTCCAGAGTAAGCAAGACCAGTTGAGCTAGTACCAGATTGGCACAAAAAGAGGATGTATGCCTATATATACAATTTAAATTGTCGCAAACACGTGGCACCATCCGGTTCGTTAAACTGCTTCGCCACGGATGGTGAGCAGGGCGTGCAGGGGCGTTGGGCCACGTGGCGCATTTAGCGTTCTCCCGCATCATCTTTTTTTCCTTTTAAATCTGTAATTAAAATTTGTAATTGGTATTTCTCGATCATTTGAACTCCAAATTCGGTAATTTTTTTTCAGAAGTCTAAAACTGTATTGCTTTAAGCGTCTGAATCTGTAATGCACTATAGCTCTGAACCTGTAATGCTTATTTATCTGGTAGTATTCTATATCTATAGTAATGCCTTATATTATTTATAGTAAGCCTTATTGTTATTCTCATGCTTATTTGTTCTAAAATAAACAAGTATTACTGATGAAGTCTTGGGCAGTTCCTGTACAGAAGAAAGGGCGCAGCGGCAGGCGTGACCGGTTCGATCTGCTCGGGTCTCTACTCCTCCTTGAGGCCATGGGCAACAAGAGTGAGGTAGCATTTCTACCACTTCACATCTATCTCCGTAGGAACTGATTACTGGTAGAACACCTTGTTAATGATCTGCTAGTGCTCGATCTGCGTGTTGTTAGTCTGTTGTTGATCTATTAGCGCCAGGTCAGTGGCCACGTCAGCGCCAGGTCAGTGGCCAAGTCAGTGTCCATGTAAGCGCTAGGTCAGCAGCCATGTCACTATCAATGATGACATGGTTATTCAATCTATGACGTTTATTTTCGTCATTAAAAATGGGCTTGGGCTGGGCTAGATGGGCTTAAGGGTATTTTATGACGGTTAGGAAACGTCATGGATTGCTCTAGTTTGTGACGTTTTTATAGATTCGTCACGCGGGTTAATATGTGACGCTCAATACATGACATAATATGAAAACGTCATAAACAACGCTTTGTGACGTTTTTTGAGTGATTTGCATTGTGATAAAAATTGAACGTCATGGATTACGATGTTTTTTTGTAGTACATTGCATACATATATATTGGTCTTGACGAATGAGCATGTGTATCTTCTGTCTTCATTGTGTTTCATCAGACATTACATTATTGATTGTGTCAATTTGACTGATCACTGGAGTGTTGTGGTCTGTCTTATCTCTTTTGCTGTCTGCTTACGTTTCATATTTTTTATTTGCTGATTTTGAATCTGTAGAGGTCAATGGTTCCCTGAGATTATCGGAAGCCCTTATTACATGGCTCCAGAGGAGCCAAAGAGAAACTATGGCCCAAAAGTTTTTGGAGTGCATGAGTGATTCTTTACATTCTTCTTTGCGGTGTCCCTCCATTCTGGGAAGGTTAGTTTTGAACCTGAAGTGAGGGATGGTGATAATGACATGTCTATTTACGCAGAAATTTTACATTCTAGATAATTACAAATGGGAATACCCTCTATTGTCTTACAAGACTACAAGTTCAAATACTCTATAAGGCATATTGTAAACTGACACTTATATTATTTGATCTTTACTATGGGTATGGGATGGCAAGTTCATCTGTTGAAGACGAACAACATCTTAATTATGTGATGTTAAATGTCCGTAATATTTTGCGTTTCCATATTGTAATGCAGAAACTTGACAGGGTGTTGCTCAAGCAATTATCGGTTCTGTCGCCCATGGTCAAGGGTCTCAAATAACACGAACGATCTTGTTAGGGGAATGCTCCATCCAGATCTAAAATGGCAATTAACGGCTCAGCAAGTGCTCGGTAATGATGATTCTCGCACTTGATGACTACTCCCTCCGATCGAATATATATATGTCGTTTCAGACAAGAAAGCTAGCACAAAATAAGCGCTTACTCTCCCTGAACATCAACTAAAAAAGAACGGAAGTAGTATATTGTATTTTGTCCCTTCTGTTAACTGGTTCTATATGATTTCAATAGCTCTCTCCCCTTAACATTTTTCTGATAAGCTTGTATTTTCCTCCAGATCACCCATGGTTACAGAACATTAAAAAGTTTCCAAATGTCAATTTGGGTGAAACTGTTAAAGCCAGAATTCAACGGTTCTCTTCTGTGATGAACAAGTTCAAGAAGCATGCTCTATGACAACTAATACATTGAGGTAGTGAGACCCCATGAGAATGGTTTTCTTTGCAGTAGTGCTGTTTCTGAACGGTTGAGACCACTGGGAAGAACAATTTTTTCCCTTGTATATGGTTTCTATAATGGTCCATGATGTAGAGTTTGAAAAAGTAACATTACAAAATTAATCTACTCGACGAGACGATCACATAGATATAAAGAACCCTAAAAATATATTTAAAACGGAGAAGATATGATTAAAACAAGATTATAGGACTAATCTGCGAAGAAACTGGGAACAAGAGCATGGATGTAAATATGTTTTGAACTGCGGAAGGATATGGTTGTGAATTTTGGAAAAGCGAAGGGCTCATCTGCAAAAATGGCAGCGGTGGCGGCGGTTTGACCGGAGTTGACCGGTACCAATTCCGGTCAAAACCGATCCGGGGCGTCCATCGGACGATGGATGACTGCGGCGGGCTGGCGGCGGCGCAATGCGGCGCGCTTCGCCGGAGCTACGCGAAAATACGCTGCAGAGCGAGAGGAGCGATATCGAGCGGCTCCAGGGCCAGCGGCGACCACGGCTGGGGCACCAGAGCGACGACCAAGACGATGACGTCGATGCACGGCGCGGTGGAGCGGAGGGTGGAGGCGCGGCCTCGGCGGCGGGCACGCACGAATGCTGGCGATCACAGAAGGCGATGGAACAAACACGGAGATACTCACCTCATAGTTGGCTCACCAGAGGCGACCTAGGCGGCGGAAAGGGGAGCTCCGCGACGGCAGCGTTGCAAGCTCAAAGCTAGGGTTTAAGGACGGAAGAGGATGAGCGGGGGTGTGGTGGCTCGGCTTTATAGACCGAGGGGCGGCCCTGGCGCACGAGCCTAAGGGGCAGGCGGCGCGGTTGCAGCAGGGCTCGGACTCGAGTCCGGGGCGGACTTGGCCGGAGAAGGGGGGATGACGGGCGGGCCCCGCCCATCAGCGACAAGGAGGGAGAGGAGGGGCAAGGAGGGAGGGGAGGGGGAGAAGAGCGCAGCACGGTGCTGAGTTGGGCCGGCGGCCCACGGTGCAGCGACAACTGGGCCAAAAGGAAAGAAAGGGAGGGAAGGAGAGAAAGAAAGATTTTGGTATTTTCTAGAAGATCAAACACAAGCTAAAATTTGAATTCAACACTCAAATAAAACAATGCTCCAGCATGTGTGCACAACAAAAACCTAAGATTCATTAATTTATTTTTAGAAAATAAAACTGCTCATGCCTATGGAATTAAATAAACCTTAAGATCTTAGACACAATAATAAATAAAATTCTACTAAATTTTAATCAAGTTGCAAAAGTGAATTTTAGGGTGTTACACATCCAAAAATTGGGCTGACATTGGGCTGAAATCCGATCCTAACCCCGCTTCTGCACATTCTTACTAGGAAACGGTCCTGATTCTAATTCTGGTTCATTCTGGGCCCTCACGCCGATCCTTTTTACTGAAGAAATTCAGCCCATCGGGCCTTTCTCAGGGCCTGTTTAGTTCCAAAAAGTAACTCCCAAATTTACTATGCAAAAAGAAGATTCCCCATCACATCAAAATATCATAACATGTATGGAGTACTAAATCTAGAAGAAATCTTAACCGATTTTCTCTCTGATCTCATCACGCCAGAGCACACATGAGTCCTCATAGGCTAAACGGATTGTTTTTTAACGTGACAACTTCAAGATGTATTTTTGTCTGATCCCCTCACGCGTGAGTTCCCAAGCTTTTTTTTAACGTGATAACTTCATATTTTTTACAATCCCCTAAGGGCGCGACCTTATGTGATGCTCCATGTACCAAATAATAAGAACGTGACCAATGTTATCCCTCTATTTATACTCTCACGTAACAAGAATAGCGCAGGTGGCGGCAGCGGCCTTTGGATAACAGACTGGTTAGTCCATCGCCCGAGATCATATGAAGAAATCGAACGTGGATCGAGGATCTCAGAGCGCAGTATGCTTCCGCGGTTTGGGGAAAAAATCAGGGCAACTGGTTAGGAGGTAACGCGGTTCCTGGGACAAAGAATGGAGTACCTCGGTCGGACATAGGGTTAGGTTTGGCCTCTATCACGACGAGCGGCACCGGGAGGAGACGAATGGTGCAGCATGCGGCGTGAGGAAGACAAAGGGGTGGCACTGACACCGTGATTACCGGGTTTTAATTTTATTTTCTAAATATTTTAGTTACCTAAACATTTTATCTAACCTAAAAAAAATTAATAATTCTAATTTATTTGAGATCTTACCTCCTAAGAGGTAACGGGTGTACCTTAGCAGAGCCCTTCAAATTAAATTTCAAAGATTGTCGGTACATCGACTATATATATAACCAGGATGCACACGGAAATGAGATACAAACACTCTGACGACAACTAATCCATAGACAGTGGTGAAGCCAGCATCGCAGCCAGGGGGAGGGGGGGCTGCTGCCTCCTCCTTCCTCCTCCAGCCCCCCTTCCCTCTTCATCTTCAGTGGGAGGCTTCCATGGTGGCGCCGGCGGTAGGGGGGCTCCCCAACCCCCCTTTGGCTCCGCCCCTGTCCATAGACACACTAATGAAAATAAAATATGTATAGAAAGACGTCCCTTTACATCACAATATGGTATCTGGAAGAGTACACGATTTTATTGATGCCATTAATGGGTTCCAACTACACTTTCGTCAAGGACATGGCGATTATCGCGAACTTTGTCTTCTCCTTCTCGAGGTGCTTGGAGACAAAACATGCATACTCTGTGAACAATGCGTCAAGTATGGTTTCCCCAAAATGGCCTGCAATCAAAGGCTCCAGCCCTGCTCTAGTAAACTTAGAGACATTGATGCCACTGCGGGCACTGTCATGAACATCATCACCTTCTGTATCATCATAAGGATCCCAGTTTGTCTCAAATAGTTTGATGTGATCCAATTCAAACATGTGGCTTTGCACTACTATTTCCTTCACTTCAGCAATTGAGGGTCCATAAAATGGTATATTGAAGGAGTCTAGCTTTTCTCTCTCGACAAGACCCTATATATTATAATAAATATCATAGTTAAATAATTTTTTAACAAATGTCAAACTACGTATGTATGTATGTAT
>OAMR01000733.1:83646-148737 GCA_900205405.1 Echinochloa crus-galli | reverse complement strand
TATGCCACTCTAATTTACCTTTGTGACAAGAGATCGCAGCGACATAGCAAGTAAATCAAAAAATTTGTTGAGTTCTCCGTTGTATACATCTTCATCCTTCCTTCCAACAAATGTTAAAACCATTTTCCCTCCATACACAAGTTCTTCATGACGCAGCTTTAGGAAGGTAGAGAAGTCCTTGTTAAACTGCTCTCTATAGCACTTTACTACAAATGATGTAGTGGTCTTTGAGATGTAAATGTTGTCTTTGTCTAGCAAGACATCTCTAGTTGCTTCCAGTACCTCAGGTACCTATGCAAATTGTGTTAATCTGAATTTGGATTTAAAAAAGTGCATGAAAATTATCATGGAATGATCAAATGCATAAATAATTTCTTGTGAGGATTTACAATAATATGTAAATACCTGTGACCGCCAGTGAAGGCTAGAAGAGGAGTGAAAGAGATGGACACTTTCTCTGGGTAACAGCCTCTTGTAGTATGATTTTGGCAACCCAGAAATATGGTAAAAAAGTGGTGTGTTTCTCTTTTGATCTGATGTACCTTTCTTTAAGTTTTCGAGTGAACGGAAAACTTGGTTGAAGTCGTTAGTTGGTCGGTCATTAAGGAAGATCATAAGTTCCATAGGATCACACTCAACATCTTTACTGCATTGTTCAGTTGTGATATCAATTAAACTGGAGACAAAGAGCAATGTGTTTGGGCCCGAAGAGCATCCTAGATCAGCAATGGTCATGGTTTTGACGACAAGAGTCTCCAATACTTTTCTGATGGCATTCTCAAGCATTGGTATACTCTCAAGCAAAATCATCTCCTAATATAAAAAAGGGAAAAATCAAAATTCTAGATCTTGGGGCACCGATGTAGTCTAGAAAATACAACTTTTACTAGCAGTTTTAGCTGTTCTGAAAATTTATTAACCTAAAAATTACAATTTTTTAAACTTAATCTCGATAAAATCTACTCATATCGTTCTTAAATATGCAAAAGCAACATATAAGAATTAATCCACAACTGAAGTTTGTTTGGAATGGTTTCTTGAATCAACCTTTAAACACCACTTATTTCTTATTGGAGAGTGTATGCTACAGGATCCTTATCATAGAAACATGTTAAAATGTATAAGAATGTACATAGATGATATATGATTGGAACATTAGCACAAACCAACAATGGATTACTAGACCCAACTAACAACAATTGCAAGCTTATTTTTGCACGCAAAATTAAAATACAAATAGATAGCAAATGATTTACAATGTTTTATATACACTCAAGAAATGGATGCATGTATGTTGCACAATAATAGTTGTCCTAGAAGATGCGGGATAGAATAATCACCTGACGCCTGGAATTCTTTGCGTAGCTATATTCTCCTTCCCCTTCGACCGTATGGAAATCCTGTTCTATGTTGAGCATTCTGACGAATATGGATATGGTATCCCGGCTGTTTCAATGAATTAGACAATGAGTCTAACTGCTCTTCCTCCAAAGGTACAATAATTCATGCATAGCTGGTACTGGATACATGTCACAATCATATTGACAAGTTGGGTTCAATAAAGATGACTAAACTATGATCACCATGGTATCTATAATGCAAGTTATAGCCTAAGAGATATTGCAATGTATTTCTCTTATTTTAAGTACTGTTTCTCAATATATATTTATAAATTTGGGAGGGGACACATGCCGTTATGGTCAACTTTTTCCCGGTTGATCTGTCATAATCTTCATCATATTTACTACATTGTTTTCACACTTCTGTAACCTACACTACTAGATCAGTATGTCTCAATGCAAATTGTTTTGCTCCCAACAGGATCTCTTGAAACGGTGGTCCAACAGGGCAACAGAAATTGGCTGTCCAGCATCAAGCTTCTGCTATCTCATCATGATCAGACAAGGTTTATGAGAAAGAGGAAAGAGGAAACCAGAACAGCTTCCTGGGTAACTGTAGGCCATGAAGCTTTTCATAGCCAAAGTCAGGAACATACCTTGAGCAGAGCGGGGCGAACTCGGGAGTAGTAAATGGAAAACGGATAGCAGTAGCTGCAAAAGGCTCCTCTTCCTTGCATCACATGAATGGTGTACGTGGGACTTGCATATAAGATGGGCTTAGAGTACATATCACAGTCTAGAAACCTCGATTAATTTACTACCTATTGTGGCATTAGAATACTGTGGAAGAAGCCAACGACGACCTTCCAAGTTGGCATTGATTCAAATTAGTAAAATCTTGCTACAAGGACACTACTCGTTCATGAAATTAGCTGTAGGACGCTAAAATTCACTTTCTTGTATGACCTGCTTTAGGGATATAATAACATGTGTAGCAACAGAAAAATGTCCTAGATCAGCAGCAGCCCACAGAAAAACTTGTAAAGCACACTGACTATGTACTTGTGGCACATCAAAGAATAACAATCAAGCATGACGTTCCTAGATCAAGTTGGAACTTTTTCCAGTACGCCTTGGTTAGCTCTGCATACCAGGCCGGTAGAATGAGTCATATACCAGAGCTGTGGGGCATGCTCTGATGGTTAAGAAATAGTCTGATTGACTGCGGCCGCCCACAGACAGTGGACCAGGAAGCAAGTGGGTTTAGCCCATGATTGATTGCTATTATTTGTCACTTGATAATGGCATTGGAATCAATTTAGACGAACACGCAAGTTCAAAATGCAGAAAATAAATATTCAAACAAGCACAGCTGACTTCTGCATTGCTACCCTCCCCGGTTCTGTCTTCAAGTGGCAAAATTGTAAACTAGTCGACTCTATGGATTGTGGAACCCAAGAAAGAACTTGACAGATACGATTAACTAGTGTATCGAAACTGAGGTCCGCTTAGTAAAACAACGGCATTTACAGACATGGTTTTGTAAACCTACGAGTTGTTTTCTTCTTTTGGCTGGGGGCGCCGGCGCCACGGACCTTCTGCCATTCTGGCTACAACTTTCTACTTTCTAGCTCTAGACAAGCAATAATCTCTTGTTTCTTCAAGCAGGGAAAGGCCGGTTGCCATGACTGGCACAGGGGCAGCCATTATGAAGATGGGCTTCAGCCTGCTAAAGCTTTGTGGGTGATATTTTTTGGGCCTTCTCGGGCCTAATAATAAAATGTGCTAAAAATGAGTTAAACTCGGACAAATTTTCAAATGGGCCATTATGGAGATGGGCTTCAACTTGCTGCAGCTAGTTGCGATTATATACATATACTAAATCAGCTGGGAATGGCGCGCTGCCGTGCATTGCGGCCCCACGCAGGGCCTGCAGTACTGTAGCGCAGGGGCCTGCGGTACTGTAGCGCATGGGCCAGGATACTGTTTATGTGGCCCACGTACTGTTCATAGGTGGGCCCACGGTACTGTTCACAGGTGGGCTCCATATTTTTCCCCCTTCCATCCCTGTTCGTGGTACTGTTCACAGGTGGAAATTCAGAGAGGGAAGCAGGTTCTGTGGTTGCCGAATTGAACCAAGGACCAGGAGTTGCAGCTTGCTGCTGAATTGCTCGCTGGAACACCGAGTGCTGGAGTTAGCTGCTGCTGGCTTTTCTATGGGCGCCCTCAGGTAATCTCGGTGGAGCTCATCATCTCTCGGGTTGCCTCGGCTTTGTGCCAAAGGAGAGTGAAGGCCCTAGCTCTAATGAGCCGCCAGTTGATGAGAAGGAGCTATGACTTGAAGGTGGACTCAGGGGTTGACAAGGAAATCATTGGCTGCAAGAATCTGATGCAGTATATTTGGACTAGTCTTGGTCGTGCTTCACCATAGATAAGCTTGATATATCTAGGTTAATCTACGTAGCTACATGAATCACCCGGTAATGTATATCCTATATATGGTCACTCAAACTTTAACAATATTTGCTTATTATTAGGATGAGAATTCTCAATTGTTTCCTTGACACAAATCATGTATAATGTCGTTTGTAAAAGAATATTGTTATGTAACAATCATCTTATTTCTATTTTGAAATTTCATCTTAAAAATTTGTTTAAAAATTCCCGCAGCATCGCGCGGGGTATCACCTAGCATGAGCTGATAGCCGAGCCCCATGGCAGCAGGAGCAGCCACAAGACCCGGCCCAAGGTCCCGAGGATCCAATTGTTGAGCAACCGCTGGAAGGCAAGCCCCAGAACATAATCCCTAATTTTCGTATACAATAAATAATTATCTATATATTTGTGCATTAAATTTCTAGAAGTTGATTGAAACCATAGATGCATGATCCATAGGAATCCTTAGTTCTAATACTAGTATATGCAGGTCGTTAGATATGCCATGCTTAATAATTAGATATTCGGTAGAAGTCGAGTGATTTCCTGTCACTCACGAGAGATAGGAGATTATAAGCTTTATGGCTTTGTTTTTGAGAATGGTTCACATGATGAAAAATTGGAGACCAGGCAGGGATGGGAATGTTAATGTTGTTATATCGTTGGATGGATGGATAGCCCAGCCTATGTCGTTTAAGGTCCGTTCGTTGTTGGCCCTGTCTGATCAAGTTTGAATGTACTAATCACATGCTGGGAGTACACAAGCCGCACGCAGGCCAGGTCCCAACAATCCAAGGCCGCCCCCGCGTCGCTCCCGAGGGCGACACGGGCGGCGCTGCCCTGCTCGCCGAGCGGCCGCCCTCCGCGTCCACCGTTTTACGGTGAAAGGCTTGGGAGAATAGATCTATCCTCCGAGCTGATGTCGATCAGTCTTGGGTCGGATAGATTGGGATCAGTCTATCTTCCTCATCGGTGGCAGAAAGATGAAAAAGAAAGACGCAAGAAGGAAGAAGAAGATTGTGCTCGTTCCAGCCTACAGGGATGTTGGTCGTCGTTCGTTGGGCGATTGTTCTCAGCCTGTTTGCTGAGCGTATGCCTGTGCGGCCTTCTAGTTGCTTTTTTACACAGGTTTGGAATTGAGATTTGGAGCTGCTTAGACTGTGAGTACATTGAGAGTGCTTGTAACTTGATGATGTACTCGACTTTGATATAATACAATTCTTCCTTTGATCTCAAAAAAAATCACATGCTGGGAGTAGGAGGTAGTCGAAACCAGTGAACTGACGTAGCTTGTGCACTCCCAAAATTTGAATTATGTCAGCTTCCTCTTGGCATGGAATGAGGGCGGGAAAAGGAACTACTACCTCCGGTTTTATTTACTTGACGTTAGGACAGCAGTATTAGTTCAAAAATGAACTAACTCATCTGTTTGAACGTCAACTATTCAGAAATGGAGGTAGTATAACCCACGGACGACCAAGTTGCTTGTGGTGTTGCGTTGGGGGTTGACTTCCTGGAGCTTGCGGGTATAATTTATAGAGTAAATTGCATCCAACATACAAGAACTTGTATGGTTGTATCATTTTAGTCCAACAAGTAGCAAAACATGCAAATAAATACACAAACTTGTCAAATATGTGCATATACATCACATGTACACCAAGTTGATGTATATTGCCACACTATATGGCAGATGACGTGGATGGCCTCATGCATATTACCCCCTAATATTTTTATCCCTCACTTGCTTCTTATCTAAATTTTAGCCAGGTAGTGACCGTAAAATATGGTCCAAGATTGCATGGAGTTGACCTGTGAAGGAGAAAATTATTATTGTTGAGTTAACTTGTCAGGCTTAGTTGTTGGATTAACTATTTACGTTGGACCCGATCAGGTGCCTGCTGCGCATATTGATTGATTGCTTGCTTGCATGGGAGAGAGAGGCCTGTGTGCACAAATAATGAAAAGAAGACACATGCATGTATGAATTGTATACGAATTAAAGTTGTGCTCGAAGGGATTAAATAAAACAAGAGGCATGCGGTATCTGCTATTATGATAAAATACATCTATATGGAGTATATATGACCGTATATGCACACATTTAACAAGTTCGTGTATCTATTTGCACGATTTGCTACATGTTAGACCAAAATGATACAAGCATACAAGTTGTTGTATGGTGGGTGCATTTTACTCTAATTTATATGTTTGGTAGTGGCTCGCGAAAGGTTGCCACGTATGGCCTTTGTGGTGCACGTATCGTGTGATTAGGTATACCTTGCAAGGTTTAAATCGAGTCGATTCACCGTACCTCTCGGCAAGAGAACCTTAATCGCATAGTCACATCATAGTAAGAAGAGAATGGGAATGATAGTAAGAAGAGAATGAGAATGAAGAATAATTTATGTTGTATGTTAATTAATTGCTTTCCACCATGTTTGTATTGGATAGGTGAAAAGTTAACTAATGGTTAGCTAAACATTAAAATGGGTGCTAAAGTTTGAAAGCAAGGACTCACTCTTAGATGCTTTTTGGCAAAACAAATCCAAAAGCCAAAAGTCTTAGGAGTCGGCTAAATAGATACCATAGTCGGGTAAGACTTGCTGAGTATTAGTATACTCACGGTTTGTGTCTTAACATTCTTTCCAGGTGATGATGATACTCACGGTTGGCGTTCATGGACCTGGGCCCGTCGGACGAGCAAGAGGAAGAGACGACTCGCCTGCGATGCGCTGATCGTGGCCGCGGGAATCGGATCGAACGGCTCCTAGACACCCAGGGGTGGACGGTGTTTGAGATACCGCGGTCGGTATCTCAAACACCGTCCGCCCCCTCCGGCCGCGACGAACGCCGCCTCCGCCGCACGCCACGGCGTGCCGGCGAGTTCCAGCCATGTGTGGCTTCTTCCCGGCCGCCATGAAGCCGCCCAAGCTTGCGCCACGCACGCCTTTCGGCTTCAGCTCGATCTGCCCAGTATTGCTCTGCTGCAACTCGATCCCCGACGCTTCGGTAGGCAGCCGGGCATGCCGTGCCGGCCGGCGGCGGCTTTGAGCACCGGCCATGCATCTCGTGCGGCATAAAGCTCTGTATTGCTCCGTGCACACGCTGGAGGAGAACGAACAGCTGCTGAAGGGAAGCTTTAATTTGGTGCCGAAGCTCAATAGATCAGATGGCTCGGCGCACTGACGGAGAGCTCGCCGGATAGACATGCATGGGAGCTCCATTCATGACTCCCAAGTTCCAACGACGCACAATAGCAAGACAAGAAGAATCCATGATTTTCCAGAGCGTGTGCCCACATCAACACACTCGCTGCGCTTGCCGGAAACTACGACGTGTACGTCCTTTTGTCCATTTGATTTCTCCCGAATCAGAAGTTCAGAACTACCTGCTGTACGTAACAGAGCTACTTCTCCTGTACTGCACTGGTCGGCAGCCCTGCTCTGCTTCTCCTGATCAGATGGCGTGCCACCGTATCACTAGTTCACTACCTCCGGCCGGCGTCGGAGCTCTGCGACCTGAACCGTCGCTACAAACGTCTCCGGCCGCCGCTTCGGCATGGATCGCCGGAATTCTGCGATCCAACACGAAGAGCGGTGAATGAGTCGATGCGATGCGACAGTCGCGAGCCGGCGACTAACTAACATGAACAATCTGTCACTGTACGCTCCTCTCAAAAAACAATCGGGAAAGGTCGACATCAACGACGATTTCTGAAACCTTGCTGAATAATGCTGATCATCCTTGTGAGAAGGCCGAAGAGATATCAGCAACAGTGATACAGATTTCACCCAAGAGACACGCAAAGAAGCTGTCAGTCTGTCACTGCTCCCGACGACGACGAAGAAGAAGAGCTCCAATCCAAAGCTCGCCACGAGAAGGCAGTCACGTTCAAGACTCGAACGGTCCTCATCTCAGGTCGCGCCGCCAATGGTGCTCTCGACGGCGTCCAAGCGCCGCGCCGCGCCACGGCGGCCGACTCTGTCTGACTCTGATGCGGCAGAGGCGTAGAGCGAATGCGTCCTCCTTCCGCGATTCAGTCGATCTGAGCCGCAGACGCCGCATCGGACGGCTCCTAGACACAAGGGGGTGGACGGTATTTGAAACCCGGTCGGTAACTCAAACACCGTACCGTCCACCCCCTTCCCGCCGCGGCACGGCGGCGCGCCGGCGAGTTCCTTCCAGCCCTACATCTCTTCCCTGCGGTGCAGAAGCCGGCGGTGGAGATGACGGCGCGCCGCCACGTCTTGCAAGTCCCGGCGGCGAGCCAAGCGAGCGACCTCCGGGCTCCGGCGTCGAGCCAAGCGAGCGGAGTGGTCGGCGTTCATGGACCTGGCTGTTAGAAACCTGCTGAAGATATTGCTAGTTGGGCCGGTCAAGGGGCGCATGGGCTGGACCTGGGCCAAGGGAAGGCTAAGTCTGGGCTGTTCAGCAGTGGAGATGGAAGGAAGGATGCAGCATAAAAGGATCGCACCCACCATAAAGCAAGCCATCGAATATTCAGATAACAGATACACTGTTCTTCCTCCTCAAACAACCAGCCATGGCGCTGTGATTTCTCTCCTTCGATCCTTCCCCTGTGCTTCCTACTCTTGATTCCGTTCTTCTCTTCGATCCCCACTACCCTGCTGCTAACACTGGCGTGTCGGAGCTCGCCGGCGCCGGCCTGCCGCCGTGGTTCGTCATCATCGACGACAGCTGGCAGAGCGTGAACCGCGACGAGGACCTGCCCCACGAGAACCGCTTCGACGAGTGCGAGCGCTTCCGCCGGTACAGGGAGGGCGCGCTCCTCCGCCGCCCGCCGGAGATGTCCAAGGCCGTCGCCCGTCGTGCGTAATGCCGCCGAGATCGAGAACGCCGGGAAGGCCAGGAAGAAGGCGGCTGCACAGGGCGGCGCCACCGATCTTTCTAGCTTCGACACCAAGATCGAGCGGCTGCGGTGCGAGCTCGAGGAGCTGCTCGCGAAGAGGAACGCCGTCCTCGCGGAGCTCACCGATGGCGGCACCGGCGCCGGCGACGGCGAGGTGGGGCTGAAGGCGTTCGTGAAGGACAGTCGGCGGCGGTTACCGGGCCTCGACGACGTGTACGTGTGGCAGGCGCTCTGCGGCGGGTGGGGCGGCGTGCGCCCCGGCGCGACGACGCCGCTCGACGCGCTCGTCGTGCCGCCGCCGGGGCTCGCCGGCGCCATGGACGACCTCGCCGTGGACCGCATCGTCGATGGCGGGATCGGGCTGGTCCACCCGGACCAGGCCGGCGACCTCTACAAGTCCATGCACACCTATCTCGCCAGCGCTGGCGTCACCGGCGTTAAGGTCGACGTCGTGCACGCGCTGGAGTACGTCTGCTCCGACCACGGCGGCCGCGTCTTGCTCGCCAAGGCCCCGCCAGCCGGGCGTCCACGCACGACGCGTCCGGAGAGGGAGAGGCATGCGTTCGTCGGCGCCGCCGCGGCGCGCCATGGCCGGACCCCAAGCCAGGGGGACGGTATTTCAGATACCGTCCACCCCTTGGGCCCATATCAGCCCTTCATTCGCGAATCAGCGGCGCAGATTGGGAGTTTGTCGGGAGCATCGCGGCAGCGTCTTCATCCTCGTGAGGCGCGCGGCGGCAGCCGCTGGCCGCGGTGGTCCGATTGCTCCGGTGGGAGGGAATAGGTCGCCTCGCCGGCGACGGTGGCGCCACTGCACCAGCACCATCAGATATCGTGTTCCCGGAGGTGCCGCATCCGCTCCAGCCTCCGGCGAGGCTTCGCTCCCGATGCCGCGCGCACTGGACGCGCACGCGCCGCTTGGACTGGAGGCGAGCAGAAGCTGGCAAGCTTGCCCGGCGCAGCGCGGGCGCAACGACGGCCGGGATTTTTCTTTCTCGTCAGGCGCCGAGGCATGAAGACGGCGGCGGTGGTGGTGGCGTGTCGGAGGCTCGGAGCCGCCGGTGCCGGCGAACGCCTGGGAGTTGGCACCGGCGCAGACGTAGGCGCACATGAGCCAGACGAGGGGCGAGCGCGTGACGTGGCCGGAGAGGGAGAGGTAGACCATTAGGTACACGGTACCTGGCGAGGTTCGTTCATGGCGGCGCCGACGGCGAGCACGGCCCACGACGGGGGGACGCCGACGTTGCTGCAAGCATCGCGACGGGAGTAGATACCGACGGCGGCGGCGGTTCCCGTGCCTCGACGACGTGTACGTGTGGCAGGTGCTGCGGCGGGTGGGGCGGCAGGGCCCGCGCCGGCGATGACTTCTGGTTCGAGGACCACAACGGTGACCCCATGGCCGTGTTCTGGCTGCAGGGTGCTAAAGATTTGGAACCTGAACAAGGTCAGTTACTCTGTTTGACGCAGTTTGTCTTGCACTTTTGCGTTTGCAACATATTATTTCAGGATAGTATTTGCAAATCTGTAAACTTGAGTTCTTCAGTTATTGTTCTTGATCGACAAGTAGTAGTATCTGAAGTCTGAAACTGAAAACTGTCAAATTTTGCAGTTTGGACGCGTCATCGGAGCCTTCAATTGCCAAGGTGCAGGTTGGGACACTTTCTGCAATGGCTGACGCCGCATCATATATTTGCAGTCTACCGATGCCAAACCGAAGAGCTTCTACTGATGAAGGCAAATTCAGAACACATCCAGTTCACCCTCCAGCCATAATCCTTTCAGCTCTTCACATCGGTGCCGCCAAAGTGCGGTTTGTGCCAATCGGACTGATTGACTTGCTGAACTGCGGTTTGCGCCATCATTTATGTGGAGTGACGGTGAAGTGACGCTGAAGGTGATGGCGTCAGGGAGGCTGCCACGCGCCATCCGCTCCGGAGGTGCGCCGACTACGATACGTACACGTCGTACGGCACGAGCAGCGCCGCTAGGGTCCCATGAGGCCGGGCTGCCGTTTTGCCCCAGCTTGCTCGGGAGAAACAGTGGAGAGAAAAAGGACCAGAAAAAAAATTAGGGAGGGGCCCTCTCCCTCTCCTCCTCGCTCTGCTCGTCGGAGACCAACCAACCGCCGCCGGGCAAGGACCCCATCGGCGGCTACGATGAATCTCCTCCCTGACGGGCTCGTGGTTCGGCTCCGGAGCCGCGCGCGGGGACTATACCTGTTCGCCGCCGCCAACGGGCTCGGCGTCGCGCTTCGCCCGCGCACGGGGTCCACGGAGCTGGACTGGGAGGCGCGCCGGGTGCGGGCCAAGCACGGCGGCGCCGAGCACGTGCGCCTCCACAGCTCCGCCAGCGGCCTCTTCCTCGTCGTCTCGCCCGACCCGTCCCCGCGCGGCCACCGCGCCGTCCAGCGGGATGGGGACGCGTCGTCGGACCTCGCCGAGCTCCACTTGAAGGCTTCGTGGGCTGGGGACCGCGGCGGGCACGTGTTGCTGCGCCACATCAACTCCGGCGGCAACCTCAGGACAGCGGGGTGGGATCGCGGGTGGCACACCAGCGTCACCGTCGTCCTCGGGAAGGGAGCCGCCGCGCACTGGCTTGTCGAGGCCGCTCTGCCCCTTGGCCCGGCGCCGCCTCCATCCCGGGCTCATGTGAGTCTCCCTCCTCCCACCTCTCTCTCTCTCCATGACGTCTCGGCCTCGGCTACGTCCACCATGCCTGCATTCCGGGCTCTCGGCCACAGCCACCGCCCACTATGATTTTCTGGATGTGATGCGATGTATTGCTTGAACAGGTAGTTGCAGCGCGCGTGCTGGTGCCGCGGTTGGCAGCGGACAGGGTCACCGGCGCCTGGCTACCAGTGCTCGGCCCGAGGAACGAGTTCCTGGGCTACGTCGCCGGCGGCTGCGTCCTCGGCCTGGTCGACGTCGTCGAGGGCACCGGCGACAACGTCATCCGGGCGCAGGAGCACGACCTCAGGGCAGAGCTCGGGTGCGGTGACCTGCCGCATGGGCACGTGATCTTGAGGCACGTCTACTCCAGCGGCTACCTCCGGGCAACGGGATGAGTAAGTAACAATTACAATTCATTTAATAAACTAAGTAATATTTTCCTTATGATTTATGTACATCATTACATAAATATTATGTATTTAAATGTTTATGATATGACCATTTAAATCTAAAATTGTGTGATTTCATATACAAAACTAAGCTATATATTTGTTATATGTATTATATACAATTCTCTCAATGTTTTTTTACTATGTCTAGATTATTCTTTCTAGTGTTGATCATCTACGAAAAATTTAGTTTTGATTCACTACATCCCAACATTTTTAATAAATACTTTCTCATAGCAAAACAATAAAGATTTCACATGCTTGCCTTGTTTATATGCGTCTAAGTTTGTATTTATAACTTCAGTTAGTTGTCACATAACTGACACAGAAAATATCTATCATTGTGATTTTTTACTCCATTGTGTGATTCAAATGTTGTGGGGAGCATGAAATAGTAATTTTCTATAATGTATTATTTAACATATTAGAAACTAGTGCTTAATAAGTTGTATTGAAAAATTAATATAATATAACTAAGTCTTGGTTACTGGGTTGAAGAAGTGTTATAGTCGTGAAACCACTTATTCTCTCCTATATATGAACACCCTATCACTTCACTAAATATTCTAATGTGTCCATCAATTTATTGTCATAAAACTACTCATCACATTCTCAAAGACGGACTAATAACCATCAAAGGATATAAAAAACTAATATATATCCAGATCTTTATTTCTTTATGTTTCTTTTGGGTGTAGTTTTTTAAAGTACGTGTCACACAATTCACCCCTTTCTTCTCAATCAGGTTAGATATTAACCCAGATATTAACCCACGTTTGGATAGTGGGTATGGGAAAGAAAAAAATAAGAGAAGATTGGAACGGAAAATTAGGAGTAGATATCCTAGCAATATCAAGCATGAATTACGGAATATAAATAGAAAAGAAACGAGATAACTGTATTTTTTTCATGTGGCATCAAGCAATTGAAGCTCCCTCTAGCTCATGTTTATACTCTCACTTAGATCTTTAGTAACTAAGAACTCAATTGCTCCACATAGAAGGCTCCAGCCCAACTAGGAGGAATGTTTCTAGTATAAATAGCACTTGTATGTCTGGTGGAAACCCTATCCATGAATTGAACTCAGAAAATAGAGAAGCCAATTGCTCTTATCCTTAGGGTTGTGCCATTGTTGCCCCCTTGAGGATTGGGAGTTATTCTCTACCATTTGTTCTTGTGTTTCCTTGTGATTTGTAAGAGCACCGCATCTACCACCTTTGCGTGGTTCAGTTAAGTCATCGGCCAAATCGTGTGGTTGGGCGAAATCATTTGTCATAGGTGGTTGTTCGAACAGCTATTGGTGCCATCGATTCGTAAGGTTGCACGGGTCAAGTTATCCCTACGATTCTACACGAGAAAATCGGGCAAGCCCCGGTATCACTCGGTCTGCCCCTGCTCTCCCTCTCGCTCTTCTCGTCGGAGACCAACCGCCGCTGCTAGGCAAGGACCCCACCAGCGGCTGCGATGAACCTCTTTCCTGACGGCCGAAGTTCTTTGTTGCTCTTTAAGAGGTACGAGCGGGCACGGCAGCGGCACGAGTTTTTTTAAACATACATAGCACGTTTTTCATCGAGAAGAGAGAAATTGTTTATATGAAAATTACAAATTTAGTGAAAGGATCTCTAATCTAGTGGTTAGAGCACTGAGTAGCACCCAACAGACCCAGGTTTGACTCCCTGACCATCATCATATATTCATCATATATTGACAAAGACTCGGAGTCCGTCGGACATTCAGAGTCATGTTCGTTTGTTCTGAATCTACCCATCTGTTTGGTAATCTGATGTGAAAAGAGTCGCAAAGGCATCTGAGGAACGCTCTGTGGCTGTAGTGCTGCAGATCGAGCCATTCCACTGATGCTGCTTGCCGGATAGACATGCTCGCTCCATTCATTACTCCCAAGTTCCAACGACGCACCAAGGACTTACAGTAGTTAACCCAATTTAACTACTGTGTAAGTCATCTTGTCATGTTATCTTCCAATATCTATATCTTTATATTTAAAGTTCCACAATAGCAAGACAAGAATAATCCAACATTTTTCAGAGCGTGTGCCCACCCAGTGCCCACATCAACACACTCGCTGCTTGCCGGAAACTACGACGTGTCCTTTTCTCCATTTGATTTCTCCCGAATCAGAAGTTCAGAGCTACCTGCTGCCTGCTGCGAACAGAGCTAGTTCTCCTGCACTGCACTGGTCGGCAGCCCGATCAGATGGCGTGCCACCATGCCACTACCTTCGGCCGGCGTCGGAGCTCTGCGACCTGAACCGTCGCTACAAACGTCTCCGCCGCTTCGGCATGGATCGCCGGAATTCTGCGATCCAACGCGAAGAGTGGTGAATGAGTTCATGCGATGTGGCAGCGGCGAGCCGGCCACTAACTTACTAAGATGAACACAGTGATACAGAGTTCACCCAAGAGACGCGCAAAGAAGCTGTTAGTCTGTCACCCTCCCGGCGACGAAGAAGAGCTCCAAAGCTCGCCACAAGAAAGCAGTCACGTCGAATGACTTGAACGGACCTCAGGTCGCGCTGCAGCCTGACGTTGCCTCTGACCTCAGGTCGCGGACTCTACTCTAGGCTCTAGCTATCTACGTTAGCGTTTTTATGTGATCGAGCATGTCAATCAAACTAAATTATTTGGATATCAGAAAAGTACGAAAGAGCAATTAATGATATGTGTTGCGATATATAACCCAAACACACGTACAGATATATACGTACTGGTGCAGTAACAAAAAAACAAAAAGTACCACAGTAGCTAGTAGGCAGGTCTTGACATCATATTGCGTTGCGTGGTCGACTTATATATATTAATTAATTAACGCCGGGGGGGCGGCGGCGGCTTGGAGCTGCCGGAGTCGGAGTTCGGCGGCGGACAGGATCATGGCGCGCACGTAGAGGGCGGTGGTGCGCTCGTCCTCGGCGTCGAGGGCCTCCGGGAACTTGAACCTCTTGGGCATCTCCCAGGACTCGTAGGCTCCGTCCTTCCCCGCCACGAACTCCGGCTCTCTTACCTCCAGCGCTCTCTTCCTCGACGACGACCCTGCTGCTTCCAGCTGCTGCAATGGCGACGCCGCCGCCAGCGTCGTCGTCGTCTCCATGCCCGGCGCACGCACGATCGCGCACTCGTCTACTGGATCGACGTACACGACGACGTACCACTCTAGCCGGACTCCTATTTTGACTTGTACGTGATGATGACGTACAGCCGTATGTATCTGGCTGGATGCCTATATATGTATGTACTCCGTTGTGTGCTACTAGTATACTACGCTGCAGGATCCGATCGAGAGATTCCGAGTCGGCAACGTACACAAGCCGCATCCTACACGAGTGGCTAGCTGGGACTCTCCTACTCCGAGAGAATAATGGGCTACGTCTTCATCTAGGAGACTAGGACGCCCAAAAACCACCTGGTCGATCACTTTGGCTCTTCTTCGCTTCGAAACGGTCATCATCTAAAGTTGGTCTCAGGAATAGTGCGGCATCGTCATCACATAAAACCTTGGGTTCAGTTTAGTTTAGCCCAAATTGGATGATATATTGAACACACTTACACGCGTGTCGAGCAGCTCATCTTATATTATCTTACTATTACTAATTGGAGGCTCCTTTTGGTGCCTCCACGTTAATTTTAACCAGAAACGCTAGGAAAAAAGATAAATCGTAGAAATTCTCACAATAATCAGAAACATCTAGCCATCGATCCAATAGTCTCAATATCAATAGCCATAGGATCTAATTTACTTCTTAATTATCCACTTTTGCCATTATGAAAAATATCTCGATGTAACCCCTTAAATTTGCATCTAAATTACCCACTTTTGCCACAGTGGAAAAAAATCAACCTCACGGTAAAACTTCCAATCGGGGAGAAAAAAACGATCTAAAGGATGAGGTCATCCTCATCCGCATCTCATCTTAGCTTTTATTTGTCTCTTCTGCACGGTAGCCCTAGCCCGGCCTCAACTATCCTTCTCTTTGTGTCTATCTTTGATCCTTTGTTCTAGCGTGTAAGTTTTGGATGCCACAATTAGTCAGATCCCGCCTAGAAGTAGGCCGGAAGCATACCAGGTCATTTATCAACACAAGCTTAAAGATCCGGATGGGAAACCACTGCTAAATCCAGTTGATCGCGACGAAGATGCATGCAACCATACATGTATACTATGCACGTAATGCTCCCTGTGCTATTGACATTTCACCCGCGTGATAATCAGAACCCTTGGCCGTGTTTCTTTGTTTCCACCCCTTTAACCAATAATTAAAGATATTAAATAAAGTCAGTTTACAAAACTATCTTTATAACATTGGACTATTTCGCGAGACCTATCTAATGAGGTCTTTGACCGCACGATTAGCGAATGGTTACTGTAGCATTACTGTAGCAAAACATAGATTAATTAGGCTCATTAGATTCGTCGTGCAAAGTTGCACTCATCCCTAAAAGGGTTTTACAAATAGACTTCATTTAGTACTCCATGCATACAAGATTCCCTTTGAAAATTTTTTTCCGGTGGGAAAGAAACATTGCCAAGATCATGCCTGACTTAGTTATATTGCAGCAGGGGAGGGCACACGGTGTCGAGGCTGTTTTTAATAGTTGAACAAAGAACCGTTCTGGCCCGTGTGTCAGAGTTACAGAGTAGCTCTCGGTAAAAAATTGGGTGTGTTTAGTTGTAAAAAGGTGTAGGTAAAATTTGGTTGAAAAGTCACATCGGTTACTATAGCGTACTGTAGCAATTTTCATTTGTTTGTGATAATCGTTGTCCTACCATGACCTAACTAGGCTCAAAAGATTCGTCTCGTTGTGTACATCAAAACTATGTACTTAGTTTTTTTATTTACCTACATTTAATGCTCAATGCATGAGGAGAGTGATTTGATGTGATAGGTGAATAGTGAAGTTTGAAGAGATAATTTTAGAAAGTTTGTGGGAACTAAACATGTCCATTGATGGCAACTTAGCCTCTCCAAGACACGCAGGACTTGGTCCAGGCTCAGAGATGGATTATTATGTTATATACGACCTTTTCATAGGACGATAAGCTAGCTTCCGGCTCACGAAGGTAACCAAAAAAATATATTTACATCATTAATTGGTTCAATCAATTAAAATAGTATTATAAAAATGATTTGGGAGCCAAGTATATGTGTGCAAGAGTATAGTAGATTAATTGGCATCCTATTTCTTCAACCAAAGAAAATTGTATTAAAAAAGTGATAGGATAGCCAACACTACTAAAAAAAGACTTTAGGGGCGGTTGAAAACGTATTTGTAGGTGCGGTTGGGCCGCCCGTGCTTGCTTTTCGTAGCAACAAATAGCGCGTTTGCAGGCGCGGGCGGCCGAGCCGTTGCTGTAAATTAGTCTGTAGGTGCGGGCCTCGGCATCGCCCGTGGCTAGAAACCGATAAAAAAACAAAAAAAATGCACCTCCCCGCTAGGCCTGCCGCCGCCGTCCTGCCTCCAGGCTGCGAGTCGCCGGCGTGCCCACCTCCCTCAAGACGGAGCTTCGTCCGCGAGGTCTCGCCGCTGCCTCGTCGCCCTCCAGCTCCTCGTCCGGCGAGCGCGAGGCCTGAGTGAGGGAGGGAGGGAGGAGGTCGATGGATTCGCCCGCATGCGTGGCCCGCCGGTCCGCCGCCGACTCGCTGCTCCACCGCCCTGGTGCGCCCGCTCGCTGCTGGCTCGCCGCTCCACCGCCGCGCCCGCCCACAAAAAGTCAACGGCGACAGATATTTCGATACGGAGGGAGTATATTGTTACACCCTCTGTACCAAACAAATCAACTAGAGTAATACTTGAGAAGTCAAACAATATATTTTTAATCTGATCAAATTTATAAAAAAGTACTAGCATTTACATTATAAAATAAATATTATTAGATTATTTATGGAATATAATTTTATAATAATAAATCTATTTCGAGGCTAACTTTTATATAAATTTGATCAAATTTGAATTTTCTGACTTCTTGATAACCGAGAGTTGCATTAATTTTTAGATGGAGGGAGTAATTTTTAGATGGAGGGAGTAAACTTGAATTATGCTTTTGGCTAGTGGAGGGTTTTGGAATGCTGTAGAATAGTTTGGAATCGCATAGAAGAGTGTAGAGGGTCGGTGGGGTTGTAATTATCCTCATGTCTATTTGTTTATGATTTTACTTTTTTTTGATCGAATTAGTATTTTAATTTTCACCACTAGTAGATAAATATCTAGTTCTTCTCTTCAACTCAGTACAAAAGGAACACGATCATCATGCTTGCATCTGAGAGCTACTAACCATGACGTAAAGCACCAAATCCACTCTAGCAGTCTTGTTTGTACACACGTCTATAGATATACATGCATACAATAGTATATATTTGTTTTCTATTAGTAGTCAAGACTAATATTAAATAAGTTAGTATGGTAGATGATATTATTTTCTCATGCATGAGTAAAAAGAGACCAGTAGAGTTGATGGAATCATAATGTGTTTCCTTTTGGATCCAAATATTTAAACTTGATTGGTCAAAGTTTCAATACAAAAATGAATTCAGCACTCAGCCAAAATTTTAAAATATGTGGCCTCATAACCGCTAAATACATTTAGAGACTAATATTTTCAAAAATCCCTAAACAATGAACCTTGGACACACACAAAAGTTGTAGTACTATTTATTTACTTTAACATGGAGGAGTAACAAGTTGAAAAGTTAGAAGACCAAATACCATGTATTAAACAACAAATTGTACCGTCCTCAATATTTCTCTGAAAATTATTAAATCCCCTAAAATAGTGATGATTAGTCTAATTTGGGCTAATTTTTTAGAAGATTTCGTGTATCAATTATGAACCATATTATGAAAAATGGAAAGTAGGATATTCGATGAACAATTTGGACTAGATCTAGTTAATAAAAACATTAATTTGTATATTTAAAATAGGACACCATGTTCGAATGTTTAACAGAATAAAAGCTGAGTCCTCGAGGCGGCGGCGGCTGCTGCTGCGGCGAACGCGTTCCAGGGCGTCGAAAGGGACGCGATGGCGGAGCAGGCCGTCGTCGTGGCCATTGTAGCAGCTCTAGCGCTGGAGTTGGCGCCCGTGGGTGGCGTCGCCGAGGTCGTGCACGGTGTCATGGGGCCCGGGGAGACGGGCCTCCCAGTCCAAGTTCTAGCTGCCGCCGCCGCCGCTACCAACCCGAGCCCGGCCAACTTGAAAAGCTATACATTGGAGTGGTAAAGAAGCACAGCGAGGTGCAGGACTTGGTGCGCCAGCTGAATGTCATAGAGCAAGAGGCACGAGCGGCGGGCGCTCGTGCAAACAAGAAGGAAAGGGTCAGCTTAATCCAGGACACACTCAAGGTGATCGCCGATTACAATTACGTGAAGGGCCAGGCCGACGAGCTCCTTGGGGCTATGGAGGGCGAGGCTGTCCCCTTGCGCCCAGCCGTGCTGGACGATGAGCCAGAGGATCTGATCGCCACCTCCGTGCACCGACAACTCCCTCGTAGAGCCTAACTGCAAGCATGAGAGGGCTCTGTAATTCGATCTGGTTTGTCAGTGAGTAGTGTAATAGGTATTAGATCAACTGTTTTTGTCTGTCAAGAATTTAATCTCTTTTTGTCAATGAAAGTGCATCTAGGCATTTAATCAATTTTGGTGATTAATGACAATAGAAACTTGGATATAATGCTTTGAATGAGATGTGTAGGTGTAAATCAAAAAAGAAAAGAGAAGGATATGTGAAAGTATGGTGACCAACTCCTATATAAGCTTTGATGGAAGATCTTGAAGGATTTAAATTTATTTTATGGTTTGAATTTGAGTATAGGACCACCGTACTATCAAGAGGGACAAGTGATCGTGCAATCATGTGACTTTGATGCTCAAACACATCCTCAAACACTCACCAAAGTCAAATCAGCCAGACACTTCAAAATGAGAGAAATCCAGTATCTACCGTAAATTTACGGTACCACCGTAAATTTACGGTGATCACTGGAAATTTCCGGTGAACTACCGTAAATCCAGACTGAGTTGACTTATCTTGATCTACGCCGTAAATCTATGGTGCACTGTGCAAAACTACGCCTAATGTGACGTACATTTACGATGAGTTTACCGTAAATTTATGGTATAACTCGTTCCCAATGGTCACTTTTATGAGAGAGCTATATATACCCACCCACTTCACTCATACCGGCTCTCTTGGCCACATTGACGAACCCTAACACTTTTCAAGCCTTCAAGAGCTCTCCCAACACCCCTTGCTTCGATTTCCAAGTTGTGGTGGTGTGTTGGTTGAGGGACTTGAGCTAAGTGATCCAAGCTTCATTCATTCCCTCTCTTGAGCATCAAGTTCGTGGTTCTCGGATTCTTGTTTGTTACTCTTGGGAATTCATTCCCTAGACGGTTAGGCGTCACCAAGAGCATCCGAGTAAGTTTGTGGATTCGTCTTGGAAGTTTGTATTGCCCAATCCTTCGTGGATTTCATAGTAAGTGCTCTTAGCTCCTTTGTGATGACTAAGAGGAGGAAAGTGACTTGGTGTTGATAAGCCCGCCTTTCGTAGGCCCTCAACGGAGACGTAGCTCCTTTGTGGAGTGAACTTCGGGATAAATCTTATGTCTCTCGTTGTTGTTCTTCTTGTTCATAGTGTTCATATTGTTCTAGCTCTCCCTTGCTTATATTGTCTCGATCTATCCACTTGTGAGGTTGCTAGTGGTGCTTGAACTTTTAGATATTTCAGTTCATCATATACAACCAATTGTTTTATATAAATTGTTGTTGCATTACAAGAATCTAGCTTGATTTGTGTTGGGCGAGGTTTACCGTAAATCTACGGTAGTAGGCAGAAATTTACGGTAGGCAATTTACGGTAGGCACGGTGCCTACCGTAAATTTACGGTTGTCTGACATTTCGTGAAGTTATTTGTGATAATTTTCAGGAATGCATATTCACTCCCCCCCCTCTAGGCCAAGTGTTCATCCTTTCAGTCAGTCAGTACTCTGTATTGCAATATGCTTTGACCTCCAATTTATACTCGGGATTACTTTGTAGTGAAATATGCATGCGTTGATCAGCCGTTTTGTGTGTCACTAATTTACATATTCTGAATTACTGTATCTGCAAATGGAGTGTTCAGTGTTGTCAAAGTTCTGAATATTGTCTCAACTCCAAAGTTCAATGCGTCTTTATCTCTCAATCAACTCATGCTATGATTTACAGTATTATATGCCAGCTACATTTTCTAGTCAAACATTATACTTTTGTTTGAGTTCTTGATTCTGGACAGATTTCATCAAACACAGGAGACGATTCACGAGCGTTTGGGCACTGCAGCTCTCAATCAAATGGCTTTACAAATTGATCAATGAGAATGGGTTATGGCAGCAAGTTTTGAGAAATAAATATTTGAGTGATAAAATCATCACACAAGTCAGTAGAAAACCTAGGGATTCCCAATTTTGGTCAGGCTTGATGAAAGTGAAGGATGGATTTTTAGAGTTGGGAAAGTTTAGTTTACAGGACGGCAATCAAGTCCGGTTTTGGGAGGACAAATGGTTAGGGGCTACTGCTTTGATGAATCAATACCCCATACTATATAATATAGTAAGAAAGAAACATACGAAGGTGTCTGAGGTGCTAGGTTCGGTTTCATTAAGCATTTCTTTCAGGCAATCATTCATAGGTTAGAAATTAATTGTATGGAATGAACTTGTTGATGGGCGATCATTAATTTTTTGCCTGCAACTGCCATGGAGGCCTTCATTACTGGTCCCTTAGACGACGACGATGACGCCGCCGGTTACAAAATAAGGCTCGGTGATTCGCTGTCTCGTCGAGCCGTACGTACCTCGGACATCGGATGTCATCGCCAACCCTTCACTAGAGGACCAACCCTTCAGCCTTGTTTGTTTTTACCCTAGAATCTCTGTTTTGGCTCCTTCCCGAGTCGTTCGTTTTATGTTACATTCATATCGACACAAACTATGCTTTAGAAATATTATTAACTACTATATTTCTGTTTCTAAAATTTATCAACATATTAATTTGATTAAAGATTATTTAAATGTGTTTCCTAACCTTAAAAGCTAATTAGGTTTACACATCGGGTTTTCTTAAATTAATGTCAAATTAATTAATATTTATTCTATTTGTTTTCTAATACAAGTTAATTATGTTTACCATAGTTTTCTTAAATTATTGTAAATTTGCTTAATCATTAAATGAATTAATTTTCCGATTAAAAGTTAACTAGAGTTATACCTCAGTTTTCATAAATCAAGATAAAATGACTACCTTTTGAATTATAAGAACATGGCTAGTTCGACATGAATCATAAGTTTACTTCGATTAGACGCTCTCGCATGTTTTTATCTCTGATTAATTCTTTTGCTAAAATAATTTGTACTGGAATCATTATAATTAAAACATTAAGGGGTTTACTCTATCTTTTACAAATATTCAAATATAATTTATATTAATTTTAAATAACTTATATATGCATGATTTTATTTAATTAAAATATATCCGACATATACTCCTTTGTTTGTTTTACAATACAACTATAGTCATATCTTTTCAACTGTAGCTTTATTTTCAGTGATTCTTTGGCTCGCATGACCATTGCTTCAAGCCTCATCCTTCATTACTCTTATAAAGTTTTTATTTTGATTATTGATGTATTGTTCTGAGTTGTTGTTGTTTATTTGCTCATATGTTTGTCCCCAACATCTACGAGTAGAAGTAATGTTCGAGAGCTTTAAAGATTAAGAGCAAGAACCTAAGCAAGAGTACATGTTTTGCGCTGGAAGGCAGCAGGAAAATGGAGATGGTTGCGCTGGAAGTTTTCAGCCGATTCGGTTGGGGTTTTAGGAACAGAATTGAGAATTGATCCATTTTGGTCCACACTTGGCCCATCTACATCTTTTGTTCAGAAAAAAACATACGGCCCATGTACCTTCTCTTTCTCTCTTTTTTATATATTTTGATTGATTGAGAAAGTGCCTCCTCTTCCTCTCAAACACAAGGGAGTGAGGAACAGTAACGAAAGATTCCTCGGTTGACTATTGCCATTACTCAATTTTATCGTCGTGTACAGTTGGCTGACTGTTCACGGTATTGCCGCCGATTTCATGCGGCCGTTGACAAATGAAAAACGTACTGTACCTGCCAGCCATCTCTCTCTCTCGGGTCAGTGTGTCTAGTCGACGCTGACATGCACCTCAAAGCAGCAAGTAGCTGCTGCCGACATGCTCTCAATTCTCTCTCAAAAATCAGATGCTCGCTTTTTCTCGTCAGCTCGCTCCCTCTCTTCCGTCCAATAATTCGCCGCCGGTTGCTTTCTATCGATCTCCATCTCGTCGCCGGGCTCCCCTTTTGTCCGTCCGTGAATCCCTCATGTGATGTGACCACCATTCATGCAAACGTTCTAGCTAATTAATCCTTATTTTCAATAATTTCAAATCTCTTCAGAGGGACACATACTGGCTTTGGTTTTGGGCGCAGCCACAAAGGTATGAACAAGATAGAGATGCAATAAAGGAGGCATGCCAAACTTTGAAGGTTTTGGCAATGCGTATTTTTGCTTACCATGGATGGAGATTTAGTAATAGGATTGCTTTGTAACTCTCTCATCGTTTATGGTGTTTTGCTTCTTTGCTACACTGTATGAGGGCAGACGGATGTGCTGCTAATTTGTAAACTGTGGCCGTAGCCTTTTGGGTCAAGGTCGGATTTACTTTAAATCCATTATCTAAAAAAATAATTTCAAATCAAGATGTGTTAACGTTAGATGTGACAATAATGTAATCATATCAATTGTCAACTTTGATACCTCATGCTCATGAGCCAAATTATAAAACAACAAATTAAGCATCATCCTTGGCCACAAACAGCCGTAAACTGAACCAGTACGTACGTAGATGAATTAATCAAGATCGAGTCCTGAGATTTATATATGATATGCATGGTTGGTTAGCTGAGCAAGACTTTGGAGCCCCAGCAGGAGACCAACAAGAACACATATATATGTGGCTCTCAAGCCGGCGATGTGTTCACCTCCCTGCTCACTCACTGACCGCGTCTCGAGAGTTCACAGAGACACGCCAACACTGATCGATCGAGCCACCCAGCTGCAGCTGCAACTTGATCCATTATTTTTCATAGTCTATATATCGTCTCCTTTTCCGATCCGGCCGCGGATTGATCCATTTTGCGACCTTTTTTCTTTAATTTTCGTGCGGTGCACGCACGTGTGGATTGGTTGCGCTTTTCCGACGGGAAAGCGTATGCATGTAAACCCAGTCGCGGGTTTGGTTTGGCTGTTGTTAAGTTGCTTCATTCTGTTGACCGATCCGATTCATATATGGGAAATTTAATTTGTCAACACCAACTGTGCATGTGCACATGTAGGTGTGGTGCAGAACTTGTGCACACACGGAAACTCGTCCAACAGTTCAAAGAAAATGACTCGGGATTCGGACGTGCATAATTGAATGGAAAAGAGGTGTCTACCGAGTGCATGTGTACTAGTAACATTTAATTTTCAGACGTAAATCAAAATTGCTAAGGGTATATCTGTACATGTACATGCGTGCATATCCGACGATATGTAAATGTTGGAACCTTTTTCTCACTCCATTATATGGAAATTCGACATATATCGCAGTCTATATATTTAACTTTTCCTTTTTCTATAAAATTCCATTTAATTTGGTGCTGGCTTGCCAGGCCCGGCTAGTCAAATATGCCAAGCAAGTGGGTTGGAAGATAGGCACGGGTCCCTCTCACATAAGCCAAGTTGCTCGTCCTCGCTGCTTGCTCACTCATATATTGCTTTCCGTTTTAATTGTAAAACTGAAAAGATAAATGCAAGTGGAGGAAGGACAGTTTGACCCCACCGGCCCAAAAGATGTGAAATTTCTCTACTACTCGTTTCACACACAAGATTTGGAGTGAAAATTTGAAGGACTAATCGCCGTGCGTATGCGTAAGTTGGCGTCAAAATCCTGACTCTACATCATGCAGTAGTACACAAATGCAATGCAAGCAAAACCACTTGCGCATCGGTGCCAATGCCAATGCCGTCTATCATCGCTCACTACTTGCATTGCCACATGCCACCACGCCGGCGATATGTCACGCATGAGCGAAGCTCAGTTTGGTCTTTGCCACAAAATTAAGATATTCTTCTTCTCATTTTCCATGCATTTCATAATTAAGCTGGTCTGTAGGTAACTATGTAGAGGATAGTGTGTCCAGAATACATAGACACGTAGCCTGCTCGGACACAGTTCCTAGTCTTATCTTATTTAAAAGAAGGGCCATGTTATCATTACAAAATTATTGATGCATTTCGCAAAACATATAAATAAAATAAAAATCTCTATATGCATTATCCACACTATACCTTTTACTCCGTATGCATGGAATGTCTCCACGAGGTGGTCCTCCAGCCCAAGTTCAATAAGGGCAAATTATTACTAGTTGCGCATGAGCTCAAAGGCATTTTGGCTATATATACTTACTGGAAAAAAACCAACATTCTCTGTTTATATTGGCTATACATTTTTTTAACGGAACCATACAGTCAATTTTTTGACAATCGAGATATGTAAAATCTTTATGCTGAATATCATAGATAATTCATCAGCATTTGTCGATAAAACTTTAGTATTACTTCCTCGTGTAAACGGTTTTTCAATTTCCTTGTGCAATTTTACATACACAAAAAAATCTTTTCTATTTTATTTTAAAAATAAAATGTTGTCCTTTCAGGGTACACGGAAATGCTGTTGCCAAGAAGCAAACAAGCACCAGCACAGCAGTAGTTTCCGTGGCTACTATACTCCGGAATATTGCAGGGCCACACGATCAGGATTATAAAAAATAAACAAAGGTGCTTTCCCGAGATGATGGAGGAGACTCACAGTTGGGGTCGACAGAGACAGAGCCCGTCGCTGTAGAGATCATCCCGGCACCAGAATCCAATTGCGATAAAAATAAAGTACAAATCAGTTGTGGCTGGGGGAATAAAGAACAAGTCCAAACAGAGGCCAAAACCAAACCAAAAGCCAAGAGAGATTGGGATTGAAGATTCCCTCCCCTTCCTCCCCATTGCTGCATCTCTAAGCAAGAAGCAAGCAGTGCAGCCGGGAGCCCAGACCGGGGCCAGCAGGGGATCAACAACTCCAGCTGGGGGAAGCCTGCTTCCTCCCCCCATTTCTGAATTTTTGCTCTGTTTCTTGGGAGGCATAGCTCTGAAATCCAGCTTGGAAGGGGCTCCAGGAAGCAGAGTTGAGCCAAATTTGCTCGCCAGTTTGCCTGGAAACCAACAAAAGGCGCCGCTTTGCGCTCTTTGATCAGAGGAATCTTCAAGAAATCGATAAAAGGTGCCTTTTTTGCGCTCCTGGATCGCGGGAGCCTCCAAAGGCGCCATTTTTGGCCACCTTGCGAGCTCGGGAAGGCCGCTGATGCTTGCCATTTGATACAGCAGCGGCCGCTCCGCCGGCGATGGCAGCGGAGGAGCTCCTGAGGAAGATACGGGAGCTTGAGGAGAGCCAGGCGGAGCTCAAGAGGGAGATTTCCAAGCTCGTGCCGGAGCGCCAGGGCGCGCAGCCCAACTCGTCGCGCCGCCCGCCGCCGCCGCAGCAGCCTTCGCCGGCGCGGCGCGCCCTCGCCGCGCTCCCTTCCTCGTCGTCGCGGCTGCAGCGCGTGGGCCGCGTCGGGCTCACCGAGCGACAGCACATCAGGGCCCTGCACGCGCTGGGCCAGGCCGTGCATATCATTGCCCCCGGCGGGAAGCTCCTGTACTGGTGAGGCCTCTTGCATTTCTTTGCGTTTGTTTTTGTCCGTCTGCACGCGGAGTGTTTGACGTAATGTCGGACAAGCGTTATGCAGAGTTTCACGTGTAAAATATGGGGAACAGTTTCGACAATTTTAGACAACAGTAAATGATTGCTTCTGCTATGATTTCACGCGTTATGCATTGCTTGCTTCTGTTGAAGGCTAGAAAATGATTTCGATCAATTGTGCAATCTTGCTTGTGATGTCAACAAAAAGACCCTTTTCATTAAGATTGTTGCTTAGTTGGATCAGGACGCATGTTAAATTATCAATCTAATCTGCTACTTCACATATACTTACTACCTGTTTTACAAAAAGCTCCGATCTTTGTTGTATTCTAGGAACCGTTATGCAGAGCAAATGTATGGCTATTCTACATCAGAAGCAGTTGGCCATGACGCCGTTGAATTATTGGTTCATCCAGATGATGCTGATGCAGCAAACAATATCATCGGGAATATATTTATGGGGAAATGTTGGAGAGGGAAGTTTCCAGTAAAAAGGAAATCAGGAGAACGGTTTTTCATTGTGGCCAATAACACTCCTTTGTATGATGATGATGGTAGTTTGGTGGGCCTCATTTGTCTCTCAGTTGATACACGGACATTGGAGGATGTAATGGGCCCTTCTACTTCAATGAAATCCTATTCACATCCAGCAAAGCCCCGTTTTCATGTCAACAATCGCACTAGATGCAGTTTGCCAAACAAAATTTGTTTTGACTCTCAGCAACCTCTCCAATCTTCTATTGCCTCGAAGATAACAACTTTGGTAAGTTGTACTTCTGAATAGACAAAGAAAAGACCACTTCAGTTGCTGCAGAAAGTTTCTTTTCTTGCATTTCTTCTTAATTTATGTCCTAGTGTACTGTTTTCTTGATTTTTAGAATAACACCACAGGCTACCAAGGTTACAAGTAGAGTTCGTTCTCGGATCAAGACAGGTCAGAATTGCAATGAACAGTATGGCGGCTGTCTCTTATACACATCTCACGTGCATATCGACCAGAGAACTGGATAAATATTCCTCAGTTGTGCATATTCAGAAGCATAATTAATAAAGTTTCATGATAAGCAAGAGAATGACCAGATACATCAGGCCGGTCGAGAGTCAATTGTCATTCCAGACTACCAAGATTCTGATGCCCAAGAAAGCAAATATGAAGTAACTGGTTCCTGGTGGTCTTTCAACAATGACAGCTTGAGTAGTATGGAAAGCAGTATTAGTACTAATAGCAGTGCTGTCGAGAGAGTAGATCATGAAGCAGATTGCCTAGATTATGAGATTCTATGGGAAGACCTTGTAATTGGAGAACAAGTAGGTCAAGGTATTCAGTTCTCACTTTGAAAATTCTACTATTTGTCTGTAAATGTAGAAACACACACTTGTCTTGTTTACTCGTGCTTTAAAAGATTTACGCATGCATAAGACCTTACTTAAGCAACATGCTAAATTTGCTAATGGGGACACCAGAACTCCTGCATACGGATCATGATGATGTCACATTTCAACTTTTCAAGGTCATGACAGTGATGGCAATTTGTCTCCGTATGACCATGCATATAATCAGACAATATTAATGATGATGCATCTTTTTCTTACCTGCTGATCATATTTTCTAATAGATATATTCTGCTTCTGCTATTTTCATGTTTGGCAGGCTCTTGCGGAACAGTGTATCATGCTCAGTGGTATGGTTCGGTATGTAAATTTTGTTGCGTGAATATGCAAGAAATTTTTATTCTTAGTAATTGATTCTAAAATGCCTATTTTATGCCTGTGTAGGATGTGGCAGTTAAAGTATTCTCCAAGCAGGAATATTCAGAAGAAATGATAGATACCTTCAGACAAGAGGTAGACATCTATGTCTAAGTAGGCATTTGAGGTTGAGTGTTTTTTGGGTTGAACGAACTATGTTGTTCTATCGAGGTAGACACCTTTTAGGATGTTGTAATGATACAGTCTTCTTGGTGGTTATCTCAACCAAGTACGGTGCTTATATATCAGTGGATCGAGTTATGCAGCAAGCAAACATTCTTAGACTAGTTGGTCGCTATGGACCAGGTCTCATAGCAAAACATACTGACACTGGTTAGGTGATCACTAAGTCCCAGAAACTAATAACTTGCTGACACGGAGAGGGCACATTGTCCAGTCCCCAAACAAATTTAAAACCCAGACTCTCGATACCAACCATGTAAAGAATAGGAATTTGGTGTACAAGTTACAATAGGTAAAACTGTTAGCTAGGTTATAGTGATGACCTGCAAGCTTCTGAAGGGTAGAGACTTGCTAAGACACTCTGGTACTCATAGAAACTGTGTATAATCTTTTTATGCTCTTGTATGTTGCTGTGAAAAACATGAAAAAAAAGACAGGATATGCTACAATGTTGACAAGTCTCACTTTATCTTTCTCTGATTGTTTTTCTGTAGGACCTAGGCTATAGCTATATGCGTTACTTTCTAAATCCATATCCTTCATATGCGCAGGTATCTCTGATGAAAAGACTACGCCATCCAAACACTTTACTCTTCATGGGTGCAGTTGCATCTCCAGAACGGCTCTGTATAGTTACGGAATTTCTTCCACGGTGCGTTGTAATCTCTTACAACTAAAGGAGTCAGAACACCAAGTTAAAACTTCAGAACCACGTGCATGTTCTTCTATGGTTGTTATTTTCTGTTCTGTTGGTCTAATAGGAATAATCTGTCTAGTTCAATATAGGTATATATCTTTAAAAAGACTTAACTAGGGGGAGAAATGTCCACCCTAGCATCAATATGTAGAAGGTGACAATAAACCCTTGTTGGCTCACAAGCCCTTATGTGCACTGAGGAGATTGCAGTGGCCTATATTGAGTTCTGAAATCTGAGTGGTAATCACATGTTTTTCCAAATGGGACTGGATTGTATGGGCATATTGTGTTTAATAGTCCAGGTGTAAAGTTTCACATTATAGAAAACAAATGGCAGATCGCCAGTTCCAAAACATAGATGACATAAATGGTTTGTCAGTCTGATGTTCCCAATGTCCTTTACTTAAACTTAACATGGCTGCATCTTCTATTCCTTATTGGGAGGATTAGTCTGCAGAAATCCACTATCCAAACTTCAATCTTAAACCAATGGGCCATAAACCTTGGCCTACTCAAGATCCTTGGCTTACAATGCCATTATTGTACATTTCTACTGCCAGTGGATCTAAGTGTAATGCTTGTAATATTATTACTTGATCTTCGTGGAAATCCTAAATTTAAAGGCTTTATTTACAAACTTACACAAAATCTGGGCCTATTCTAAAAGTATTTTCATTGTTCTTTCCACATTCACTGATCATAGGGCTGTTGCCCCACACACGTTAGGAGGAATGTATGGGCTTCAGTCAGTTACTTGTTCTTTTGAGATGATTGATGTTTGGTTGACGTTGGTAATTAAGTGAAAGTTAACTGCAAGGGTCCTTTTCAGTTTTATATCACTACTCTTACGTTGTCATGTTAGTCATACACCACTTTCATGATAGTTGCTGAGTACTCATGCATTATTTTCGATCTAACAGAACTAGCCTTTCAATCAACTTGAATCATTCTTTGGTAGTATGAAAATGAGTGTTAACAAAACTTCTACAGTTGTTTACAAGCACAAAAGAGACCAAAATTTTCCTTGTTCCTTTTTCCCTGTATCAAACTTTACTGTTTCCATGTTGCAGAGGGAGTTTATTCCGCTTACTTCAAAAGAACACCGCAAAGCTGGACCCAAGACGGCGAGTACACATGGCTATAGACATTGTGAGTCTTTTATCTTTCGAGAAAGTTCTGGGGAATTGCAGGTCAATTAAAGACGGCAATTTTTTGGCATTAACACGTTGAATTACCAGAGAACTGGATAAATATTCCTCAGTTGTGCATATTCAGAAGCATAATTAATAAGCAGAGAAGCATTACAGTATCATTATTGTTGACAATCGTGTAGAAAAGTAGCAACATGCAAATAAACTTGTAACAGCTTCAGTTTATGAAAACATGTAACATGGTATATTTTTATACTTAAACACTGTGCTATATGATTTTCAAAAGTCAATCACTCAATTAAAGTAGTTTTGCTGTGAAATGTTGTTGGTACAAGTTCAACCTATTTTCGATCCATGCTTCTACGACAGCTCGTGTTGTCATGTTGATTTTGAAACACCTTTCTTCTATTTTTGCAGGCAAGGGGAATGAATTATCTTCACCATTGTAGCCCTCCTATTGTTCACCGTGATTTAAAATCATCAAATTTGTTGGTTGACAAGAACTGGACTGTAAAGGTAACACTGGAACTCAATTTTTGCAACCACTTTGTTTTCTCTTCTCATGTATGTTGTTCAATCAGGTCGCAGACTTTGGTCTTTCACGTCTGAAATTCGAAACATTTCTGCGAACAAAAACTGGAAAAGGAACGGTAAGTATGAACAATATTTACTTGATGAATATGGTAGATACCCTCCAGAGTGAGATTGTCACTTTGATCTACAACCTTTTCTGCTTATCCACTAAAAGTATGATAATTACCTTTTATATACAGCCACAATGGATGGCTCCGGAGGTGTTAGTAACGAACCTTCAGATGAAAAGTACGTTCAATAAAGACATTATTGAAGATGGATGTGTGTCCTATCCATTTTAGGATAGACGGTTACTGACCTTTTTGTTCTTGTTAAATGTAGATCTGATGTATACAGCTATGGGGTTATTCTGTGGGAACTTGTTACTCAGAAGATACCCTGGGATAATATGAATACAATGCAGGTGCATTTTTATATGCATTTTTCTTTTCTTTTTCTGTTCAATTTTTCGTTTTCTATCATAAGATTGGCACTTTTTTGCTTTGCCGAGAGGGAGTCAATTTTGTTGGGGAGAACAACCAACAGTAACAAAATTTACCAGGAACAAACAGTGACACATGACAAAGTTTAATGATAATTTGCTTCTTATCTGCACTATCATTTCCTTTCGACTGCCATATCAACAGTGCATAGTTTTAGTGTTTCAGAGTACGATAGTTTGATTATGATTTGTAAGAGAAAACGTTCTTCAATAATTGTACCCTTGACAACTTGCATTCTCTCCATATTCTGGAAAACATTATCTTGAGTTTAAACAGCCTTGTGCTTTCTAATACAAGCAATTTTAAACCCAATGGTGCAGGTTATTGGAGCCGTCGGTTTCATGGACCAGAGGTTAGATATCCCGAGCAATACAGATCGTCAGTGGGCATCGATGATTGAAAATTGTTGGGATAGGTAAGCAAATTGTTGATTCCACTAAACGACTATACTGTTCCTTTTAGTAGCATGCATATGTCTAGTTTACGTCTGAGCATCATAGACGTTTCTTTCTTTGTGAAATTTGCGATTTTATTCCGATCAAATACCAAGAGATGCAGGCCCTCTTACAACTGTCGTTTCTTTGAGCAGTGACCCACGAAAGCGCCCTTCGTTCCTAGAGCTCCTGGACAGGCTTAGGGATCTGCAGAAGCAGTACAGCCTGCAGGCTCAGATGCAGCGTAATGCTTCTGCGGATGCTCTGCTGAAAGGTGGTGCAAAGATGAGCGTTGAAGATTGCTAGCTCCAAATCTGAAGGAACATTTTCTCAAAAAAAAAAACTGATGGAACATGTCAGTGGACATTGTTGGTGATCAGAGAGCACACAGCGAGGTTCTTCATTCGGCGGTTTAGCACGCTAATCTGGAAGACTAGTTCAGTGCAGCTTCCATGGCGGCCTCCTCGAAGAGGGGCTCCGGCCGGGGTTGAGGTTGTACAAAAAAGGTGGCGCATGGCTTCCCCTGACATCATGGCCTGAAGCTTCAAAAGTAGAAGGTGGCCCATGGTGGACACTGCTGAAATGAGAATGGCAGTGGTGTGGCACTTCTTTTTTTTATTAACGCCCAATTCCAAGGCAAAAAGGGGAATTCTTCATAAGTCTGTGCTCGGTTTTGATAACATTGTTGTGTGTATAACCTATTGTTCAATTTTTCGTTTTCTATCATAAGATTGGCACTTTTTTGCTTTGCCGAGAGGGAGTCAATTTTGTTGGGGAGAACAACCAACAGTAACAAAATTTACCAGGAACAAACAGTGACACATGACAAAGTTTAATGATAATTTGCTTCTTATCTGCACTATCATTTCCTTCCGACTGCCATATCAACAGTGCATAGTTTTAGTGTTTCAGAGTACGATAGTTTGATTATGATTTGTAAGAGAAAACGTTCTTCAATAATTGTACCCTTGACAACTTGCATTCTCTCCATATTCTGGAAAACATTATCTTGAGTTTAAACAGCCTTGTGCTTTCTAATACAAGCAATTTTAAACCCAATGGTGCAGGTTATTGGAGCCGTCGGTTTCATGGACCAGAGGTTAGATATCCCGAGCAATACAGATCGTCAGTGGGCATCGATGATTGAAAATTGTTGGGATAGGTAAGCAAATTGTTGATTCCACTAAACGACTATACTGTTCCTTTTAGTAGCATGCATATGTCTAGTTTACGTCTGAGCATCATAGACGTTTCTTTCTTTGTGAAATTTGCGATTTTATTCCGATCAAATACCAAGAGATGCAGGCCCTCTTACAACTGTCGTTTCTTTGAGCAGTGACCCACGAAAGCGCCCTTCGTTCCTAGAGCTCCTGGACAGGCTTAGGGAACTGCAGAAGCAGTACAGCCTGCAGGCTCAGATGCAGCGTAATGCTTCTGCGGATGCTCTGCTGAAAGGTGGTGCAAAGATGAGCGTTGAAGATTGCTAGCTCCAAATCTGAAGGAACATTTTCTCAAAAAAAAAAACTGATGGAACATGTCAGTGGACATTGTTGGTGATCAGAGAGCACACAGCGAGGTTCTTCATTCGGCGGTTTAGCACGCTAATCTGGAAGACTAGTTCAGTGCAGCTTCCATGGCGGCCTCCTCGAAGAGGGGCTCCGGCCGGGGTTGAGGTTGTACAAAAAAGGTGGCGCATGGCTTCCCCTGACATCATGGCCTGAAGCTTCAAAAGTAGAAGGTGGCCCATGGTGGACACTGCTGAAATGAGAATGGCAGTGGTGTGGCACTTCTTTTTTTTATTAACGCCCAATTCCAAGGCAAAAAGGGGAATTCTTCATAAGTCTGTGCTCGGTTTTGATAACATTGTTGTGTGTATAACCTATAAATATAATCATAAAAGTAGCAGCTTTCACCAAACATATGAAAGCGACATTAGGTCACATAGAGAACCAGTAAAATTAGAACCGAAAAGAAAATCATTAGTTAGTATACAAAATAGTCAGTTTAGACTTAGAATATCCTGAAACTTAAATAACTGAATGCGAAAGGGCATTATACTAAAAAACAGAGGCAAAGATTTAAGATGCCAAATTATTAAGACTTGCCTAATTCATAAACTTAAAAAACAAGCTGCAAAAAATCATCTTTTAAAGAGTCCATATCTGCAAAAAAAACATCCTTTAAGGAATCATTGGTAACTTGGAATAAAACAACCATCTAACAGTTTGAGAGGCAAGCAATGATGACTGCATGAGGCCCCTTAGAGAGTTATAAAAAGGAACGAAGGAAAAAATGGAAATAAAGGACTTTTTCTTCAGAATTACGCGGTACTACAACGCAGCCACTCACATACGCACGCACACTCACCCCTATGAATACACGTACGCAAACCCTACCCCTATTAGCACCTCCGAAGGACTGAGCACCCGGGAGATCTGAAGATTTCCGAAGTCACCATTGGCACCTCGTTGTCGACGGGAACGCCGCTTACAACTTAACGCATAGCGCCGGTAAATCCTAGGGAAATTCCAAGAAAAGGTGCGAGCACCAGGATTTGAACCCTGATGGGTAGCGTCCCACTGGACTGTCCTACCATCGGACTACAAGCCAATTCGCGGAAATAAAGGACTTAAATACAACGTTTTGGGCTACATGACTTATTGGGCTGTGGGCCACTTGTTAGGGTGCGTGAGCTTGGGCTGCATAGGTTTTTGGGCCGTGGGCCAGTTTGTCCACAGTATTAACTCATCCCCCCCGAGATGAACAGGGAATCGGCTTGTGTCCTCTCTCCGCCGCCGCCGCCTCGCTGACCCCTACCGGATGGCGTCCTCCATCTCACCGCCGGTGGCCAGGTACTGTTACATCTCTTCTTCGCAGCTCCCATGGCCTAGTTCTCCGGTGTCTTGCAGAAAATTAGTACTCCGTAGTAACAAAATATACTGTTAGGGTATATATGTATTTTCAAGAAATTATGGACCAAGAACTGCTTGTCCTCCATCTATGTTTGAGTTAGATACTACAAAATTTCAGAGACACCATCGAATTTCGGTTCCATCAGTAATCGTAGTCCATAGATCTGAATTAATCTTGTCTATTATAACCCTCCAGATTGATTCAGTACATTCAATCTGAAGTTCTGAACTTGCCTTTAAAATTTTGAATTGATCTTGCCTGTAAGCCTCTTGATTGATTGCTTCAGTGCCTTGCTACTGTAATCTTGAATTAATCAAGCATGCAACCTGATCTTGCCTCCTCTTAATTGATTGCTTCAGTGCCTTGCTAATGTAATCTTGAATTTATCAAGCATGCAACCCGGCCTCTTGATGGTTTCAATACATATGCAGTCCTAACTTGCTGTGCATTTTGCTGTTATTAACAGTAGTGGCACTGGCAGCAACAGCTCAGTGAACGCGAGGGAGGCCGATTGGTTCATCGCATCTCGTGCTACAAACCACATGACAGGTGACCGGAAGCTCATCTCCAACCTGGTACCTGTGAGCAACCAGGTTGTGCAAGCAGGAGAAGGTGAGGGGATGCAGGTGTGCGGCAGAGGGTCTGTAAGCACTGAGACAATCGTTCTCCCTGACGTGTGGTACGTCCCAGGGCTCATTACGAACCTGGTGTCAGTAGGGCAGCTAACCGAAGATCCTGATCTGATTGTTGAGATTGGTGGTGGTGCTTGTCGCATCAGCAAGATCAGTGATGGCTCTGTTGTCGGTAGAGCACCTTTGAGGTCTGATATGAAGTATGCCGTAGACTTCCTGAAAATTCGACTGAATTAGGTGCTTAGGTGCCTTGTTTCACAGCATGATGGGTATCTTCAGATGCAGAGTGGTCAATAGTGACATCGGCTACAGCTTTGCTTTAAATAGTAGTTCTGAATGAGAAATGGGTAAGGCCCTAGTTTTCACATGGAATTCTGTGTTTCAACATTTTGGTTACTGACATTATATGCACAGCATTCAGATTAGCAGCTTTTATGGATTTTAGGACAATATGTGTATGCACCTCTATATATGCTTTTATTTAGCTCTTATGTTCCAGTTATCAGAATTTGATGGTTCTAGTACTGAATGAAAGACTCTTTGAGCAGTTACCATGTAAGTCGAATGTATCCAGTTTCAGCTGTGTTAACTACTACTGAATTTGTGTGTGATGCCCGTCTGCAACCAGGTGTCCCTGACTAAGGACTTTTTCTTCAGAATTACGCGGTACTACAACGCAGCCACTCACATACGCACGCACACTCACCCCTATGAATACACGTACGCAAACCCTACCCCTATTAGCACCTCCGAAGGACTGAGCACCCGGGAGATCTGAAGATTTCCGAAGTCACCATTGGCACCTCGTTGTCGACGGGAACGCCGCTTACAACTTAACGCATAGCGCCGGTAAATCCTAGGGAAATTCCAAGAAAAGGTGCGAGCACCAGGATTTGAACCCTGATGGGTAGCGTCCCACTGGACTGTCCTACCATCGGACTACAAGCCAATTCGCGGAAATAAAGGACTTAAATACAACGTTTTGGGCTACATGACTTATTGGGCTGTGGGCCACTTGTTAGGGTGCGTGAGCTTGGGCTGCATAGGTTTTTGGGCCGTGGGCCAGTTTGTCCACAGTATTAACTCATCCCCCCCGAGATGAACAGGGAATCGGCTTGTGTCCTCTCTCCGCCGCCGCCGCCTCGCTGACCCCTACCGGATGGCGTCCTCCATCTCACCGCCGGTGGCCAGGTACTGTTACATCTCTTCTTCGCAGCTCCCATGGCCTAGTTCTCCGGTGTCTTGCAGAAAATTAGTACTCCGTAGTAACAAAATATACTGTTAGGGTATATATGTATTTTCAAGAAATTATGGACCAAGAACTGCTTGTCCTCCATCTATGTTTGAGTTAGATACTACAAAATTTCAGAGACACCATCGAATTTCGGTTCCATCAGTAATCGTAGTCCATAGATCTGAATTAATCTTGTCTATTATAACCCTCCAGATTGATTCAGTACATTCAATCTGAAGTTCTGAACTTGCCTTTAAAATTTTGAATTGATCTTGCCTGTAAGCCTCTTGATTGATTGCTTCAGTGCCTTGCTACTGTAATCTTGAATTAATCAAGCATGCAACCTGATCTTGCCTCCTCTTAATTGATTGCTTCAGTGCCTTGCTAATGTAATCTTGAATTTATCAAGCATGCAACCCGGCCTCTTGATGGTTTCAATACATATGCAGTCCTAACTTGCTGTGCATTTTGCTGTTATTAACAGTAGTGGCACTGGCAGCAACAGCTCAGTGAACGCGAGGGAGGCCGATTGGTTCATCGCATCTCGTGCTACAAACCACATGACAGGTGACCGGACCCTCATCTCCAACCTGGTACCTGTGAGCAACCAGGTTGTGCAAGCAGGAGAAGGTGAGGGGATGCAGGTGTGCGGCAGAGGGTCTGTAAGCACTGAGACAATCGTTCTCCCTGACGTGTGGTACGTCCCAGGGCTCATTACGAACCTGGTGTCAGTAGGGCAGCTAACCGAAGATCCTGATCTGATTGTTGAGATTGGTGGTGGTGCTTGTCGCATCAGCAAGATCAGTGATGGCTCTGTTGTCGGTAGAGCACCTTTGAGGTCTGATATGAAGTATGCCGTAGACTTCCTGAAAATTCGACTGAATTAGGTGCTTAGGTGCCTTGTTTCACAGCATGATGGGTATCTTCAGATGCAGAGTGGTCAATAGTGACATCGGCTACAGCTTTGCTTTAAATAGTAGTTCTGAATGAGAAATGGGTAAGGCCCTAGTTTTCACATGGAATTCTGTGTTTCAACATTTTGGTTACTGACATTATATGCACAGCATTCAGATTAGCAGCTTTTATGGATTTTAGGACAATATGTGTATGCACCTCTATATATGCTTTTATTTAGCTCTTATGTTCCAGTTATCAGAATTTGATGGTTCTAGTACTGAATGAAAGACTCTTTGAGCAGTTACCATGTAAGTCGAATGTATCCAGTTTCAGCTGTGTTAACTACTACTGAATTTGTGTGTGATGCCCGTCTGCAACCAGGTGTCCCTGACTTCGGTTTGGTTTTGGATGCACCCTGTGCACTGCTACTCATGTTTTTTTTATGGTATTACATACCTGTGGTGTTAAATCTTTTTTCTCCTTTCAATGTTTCCTTGTAGTTGTTGCTTTAGATGTGCCTTTTGTGTGTAGATCTGTTGGTGGTCAAGTTGCATAGTGACATAAGAATAATACTGCGAAGCCAAGTAGCTGATGGAAGCAGCTTGATTGATAAGAATAATACTGGTGTCTCTGGAACTAATTGAGTCCCCTGCGAATGCTGCTTATGTAACATTTTCAAGTTTCTCATGCCTGATGTCTGAATTGCAACAATCCACAGGCATGTAGGCAAGGGCAGTGAGAATTAACTGTTAGTTGTTTGCGTTCATTTTGGTGACCCCGTGACTGAATGTTAATAGTGACCCAACATTCATAGAAAGATTCACATTTCTTTGATGCCATCAAGCAGAGAGCTGAAAATGTATATTGCCCCTATGTTCAAAAGTATTTTTAATATGAAGGCTTGGGATGAGATCAGGACGGGATTGTAACTAGTTTGTGGTGTACATGGAGTCAAACAACAAGCAATCTTAACATGACCTACATTATCTGAAAGATCAGTAGCTTATAAACTCAAAAAGCTCATGTGGTTCTTTCTAGTGCATATTGGTAAGCCCCATGATCAATTTCAGTTCTGTGTTTGATGCCATCAAGCACAGAACTGAAAATGTATATTTCCCCTATGTTCAAAAGTATGTTAAATATGAAGGCTTGGGGACGAGATCAGGAGGGGGTTCCAAGTAGTTTGTGGTGTTCATGAAGTCAAACAACAGGCAATCGAAGCACGACTTATATTATCTGAAAGATCAGTAGCTTATAAACCTAAAAAGCTTGTGTGGTTCTTTCTAGTGCAAATTGGTAAGCCCCATGATCAATTGATAGAGACTATTAAGAACCGGATCGAAAGCTTAAGCTCCAAATGCATATAAACATACATAACACTCGTGAGGCAAGGTGTGGTGTAACAAAATCATCCTTGGAACAAACTACTTCAAGACCCACATGCTGATCGGAGAAAGGATCGTCTGCTCTGCTCTACACGTTTCTCCCATCGATCCTCTGCTTTGCACAGCAAAACATAAAACTTGTAATTTTTCTGTGATATGAGCCTACCTCACCTGATCTTAAAACATAAACATGATCGTACTGCTATTATATCTGAATCTTACCACTGCACTCTTGACTTTGTGTTGTAGAAGCCTAATTGCGCTCGTTTTGTTTTAGTGCCTGCCTTAGCCTAGTGTGACCGTTTTTCTGCATCTTGGCTGCAGCTGCTATTCAATGAGACAATGAGCTCGTCCTGCGTTACCCCAGCACAAGAAATCTACAGATTACATGCAACCAACAATGGGATAGTGAGTCCAAGGATTTTTTAATTATTTTCTCATATCGAAATTTTTTGGATCAACAGTAAAAGTACATTTCTAGCCTATGCATCGATGGGCCTCTGTATCCAAAGATTGTAAACTGAAATTTATAAAGTAAGTGTTGCTTTTTTAAAGAAATGATTAGTTTGTGACTGTGAGTAAATCATGTCTGTTACATAGCTTCATTAGTATATTATAGTGTACGCATGGTTCTAAAGGCGTTGTTGATTTGGCGCGTGGCACTTGGGGAGATTGAGCTCAATGTAAAATCACACCTTTCTCCCATTGATCCTCTATGGCAAAAAGAGGAAGAATCATCCCATGTTGGTTTCTCGTACCCTTCCCATATATTCCTTCTTTCTTCTCAGTGGCAACTTGCCCACTCCTTCCCTAGATCTCCTCTCTTCTGGCAAGGCGTCGATGACGCCTTGGCCTCTGTGAGCGCCTTAAGAACCATGAGTGTAGCTCTATTGGCATATTTCCATTTTGAAATAATTATCTTGATGGCTGTCTCTATTCCAAGTGTTGTTTACATTGTGTTATAAGTGATATTTGGTAAGGTTTTGATGTTTTTCGTGTTCATTAAATCTAATATTACACATGGACTAGAGTTGTCATTCATCATCTTTTTATCTTGGGGAGTTTGTCAAATAAGTTCATCATCTCTCTAAAATATCGCTCCTTCAAAAAAGCAATTACACACAAATATTTGGGAAAACAGATAATGTTGAAAATTGTTGCTACTAACAGAAATATTTTTTCCTTGAAACAATACTAGTAACACACAATTGTGAAGAACCTATGCGCGGTCGCGGGAGAATTGGTGCGATGTGATTTTACATTGACTTCAAAGTAATGATAGCTCTAATAATGTTAATGAATGGCCAAAGAAACCTAACATTTGAAAGAAAAAGAATGTAAAAAAGAAAATATTTAAGTAACTATGTATACATGAAAGTCGGGCCAACCACCTGTTCCCAGCTATATCAGCATGCTAAATTCTCAAATATTTACTATCGTTTGCAACATTTCAGGGGAAAAAGTCAAGCACCTGCAGGGGATGAGGGGAATTTTGCAAAGCATACCCGACCAAAAGTATACAGTTTTGTTTTTCCACATCGCCGCCGGCCACCAGCGCTAGGTTATTATTGACTCGCTCGCCTTGTGTTCCGGTGGTAGCACAAACTAGGACGGCCGGCGCGCTAACGCCGCGCCTGTACATAAAGTGCATGGTCGTCATGAAAGCAGAAGGAACATGAAGTCAGGAACAGACAGGACCACATGAATGTGGTAGTAATTTTGCACATAAATACAACAGGCATGTATATAACCACGTGAACATAAACAATCTGTAGCAATACATTTAATTAGATTGGAATAAATGAATAATTAAGCAAGTACAGTTGGTACGAATAAACATGAAATCAAAAACATATCTTCCATACTATCTCAAAGCACAGACTTTCCATTGCTTAGACTACTGGAGAGCGGCCAATGAGCCACAGTAAAATCTGCAAAGAAATCTGAGTCTTCTTTTTGTGAGCTATGCTGCATAGGAAACACATAACGCACGTAGTAATTATAATACGAAAACTAAACTGACTGCAAACCTTAAAAGTTTTTACACACAAACTACATAAATGATGTGGTTGCATGAGTCTGTTTAAATGAATGTGATTGTCACTAATTACCTTTGATTAACATGCAGCAAGGCATGGTAGACTTCAAATTGTACAATGCAGAATGTATAGGGAGATTAGGTTCAGAAATGAGGAGGTAGCACAAAGAATAGTTTAGAAAATCATACATACTGTACGAAGCAACATTTTCCGAAGAGATGGGATTAGCAACGACTTGGTACTGCACTCCTGCCAAGTTTAATCAACTTTAGAGCTTGTTAACTAATTTAATTAGAGTGGAGGAAGAAGCAAATTGACCTTAAAATTCCAACACTCCTAGTAAAAAGGTCAACATCTTTGCTTTCCTCTGTTATCTCTGTCCCCTCTCTGGGAGCTGACGGACTGCCACTGCGTACAGTACCTCCCAAGTCTGGCCTGAGCCTCTCTAGCCTTGTCACGATGAATCCCATCAAAGTGCTTCCATGCTTCACCATCGGATGGATGTACGAGCTTATCAGGATTGTATCGCACTCCACTTTTGTGCCATGTCATCTCCAACCCTCAAGCCTTTTGTCCTTTTTGCACGGGTATGACAAATAATACACCTGGGTGGCTTGCGGGACTTGGCGGCCAACAGACGTGCAACGGCATCCAATTGAGAAACCTTAGTGTGTGAGTGAAGGGGTTGTTGTGCCGCTGCCAACATGTCATAATAAGCCTTTGCAGTACACATATACGTACGTATATATAATAACCATGCATGCATATATATATATGTATATGCACACAGAGTACAACAGTTACAACATATTTTCAAACTCCTCGATGCGCTGCCTCACGACCTCGTCTCTCACATGATCAAAGGCTTCACCATGGCGTGTCCACCGAGTATAGTTCTCCGTAAATCCATACTTAACGAGATGTTTACCCATCACAACTTCTGTTTGGCGTTTACGGTTGTCACAAACCGTGCATGGATAGAAAGTAGTTGGCACCCCTTTCGCATTGGCAAAAGCTTGCTTCAAGAACACATCAGTCTTGGCAATCCATTCATTTGTACACTCACCTTTACGTGAGCGGCCAGTGTACATCCACTCATGGTCATCCATCCCTTTACATATCACCCAGAAATAAATTTCTTCAATACTAAATTTATAACAATAAATGCATCTACCGGATGCTAGCATATATGCCTAATAGGTAAAGATAGGTCCTAATCCCACCCGAGAATGTGTAGACGGGCTAGTTTCCATGCTCTACTCGTATCCAAGACGGAATTTCGGCAGCACCTCCCCGCTGTTCTCCAAATACACGTCCAATTATGGAGATTGTGTATTCGGAGAACAACAGGGAGATGATGCCGAAACTCAGCCTCGGTACGAGTAGAGCATGGAAACGACCCATCTACACATCCTCGAGCTGTCAAAAAACGTGGACAATTCGGAACAGATACGGTTAGACATATGTAAAGATTCACATATTCACAACCGTATCTCTTTCGAACGGGAGACGCCTAACTAGGTTACGTGACACAGTTGTGCACAATCTTGGCCTGTTGTATTTAACTGTACGGTATGAATTCTTTGTCATGTTTTTGCGTATCCTACAGTAAATAAGATGATATGTCATATCATCTTATTTACTGTAGGAAACGCAAGAACATGGCAAAGAAGTCACACGGTAAAGATAAATACAAGAGACGAAGAAAGTATACAACTTAAATATGGATCTACGAATTAAATACTGAGGGTGTATGGTTTTGCATGTGCTCACCTACGGGCTCGACGGCGGACGAGTCGGTGACGCTTGTGTCGGTGCAGACGGCGGGGAACGACGTGCGGCGTCGGGGTCCAAGTCGAAGACGGTGCAACGGCCTCACTGAAATTAAAACAATTTTTTATCAAATAAAAAATTCGGCAGCACCTCCCCTACACGGGGAGGTTTCTGAAACCACACATCCTGCAAAAAAACACGGCACGAAAGCCGACAACGACATATACAAAGATAACCATGGCACGAAGGCCGACATATACATCCACATTGTTCAATATTTACATCAATGACAAACATCATTCGTCACAGTACATGCTAAATTCGTCATTGAAAATCTTCTGTGACGACTTTATGACGTTTCTAAGATCGTCACAGAACGAGTGTCACATTTGATGCACCGTGACGAATCACGCAATTTGGTCACAGAACTGATCATTTTCTGTGACCTTCACTATTTTCGTCATGTAACAACTCGTCTTCTATGACTAGAGAACATGGTGACTAATTTCGTCATAAAGTGACTACCATGTGGCGCCATGCATGCCGACAGCTGACGTGGCGGTGCCATGCTGGCAGCTGACGTGGCGGTGCCACACTGGCAGCTGACGTGGCGATGCCATGCTGGCAGCTGACGTGTCTCGGTGCCACGGTGGTCGCTGACGTGGCGATGTTACCGGAGGATAACGTGTCGCAATCTTATTGGTCCACGTGTCGCAATCTGATTGGTCCACGTGCCGCAATCTGATTGGTCCACATGCCGCAATCTGATTGGTCCATGTGCCGAATCTGATTGGTCCACATGCCGCAATCTGATTGGTCCACGTGCCGCAATCTGATTGGTCCACGTGTCGCAATCTTACTGGTCCACGTGGTCACTTGTGAATACACCACATGACGCCAAGAACACAATTTACAGTTAGAATGCACAAACACAGACACAAGCTCATAACTTAGAAAACTTCATAAGCAGTTCATCATGACATCACAGACCACAAGTTCATCATGCATTAAAGACACAAGTTCATCATCCATCACAGACCACAAGTTCATCATCACATCACAGACAAAGACAGCAGCAGCACAGTGGAGTAGACAGTTCAAGCAAAAGACAGCAGCAGCATCACGCTTAAGCAGTTCATCTGATCAAGATGAAGGACCAGATAGGCTACCACCACAGTTGATCTGCAGAAAACGCTTAAGCAACAAATTGTTCTCCTCCAGCGCCTTCTTGTTCTCCTCCAGCGCCTTCTTGTTCTCTTGCAGCTCCATTTGGGTCTTCTCAAGGGCTTTCTCTGTATTCTGAGCATTCTGCTTCAGCAGATTCACTTCACCTTGGAGAACAGCGGAAGCTTGTTTTTCAGCCACGAGTTGTTCCTGCAGGGCCCTGGCCCTTTCTTGTGCTGTTGGGGGTTTTGTTGGGCTTGTCGGCTGCAGACCAACATTCTTTAAGAAGATGCTACTGCTATTCTTGGGGAGCACGTTGGAGACAACCTATGCACTTGATAGTGCACTACCTTCAGCAGGAGGCTGATGCTTCAAAGCTTCCATGTTAGCCTGCCATAATCCAAAGAGTTGTCAACAACCTAGTTAAACTTGGTAAATTTTAGAATCTTGACTTAAGAGACATTTTTATTCATCTTATTTGGCTACTTCAATGTATGTAGCAGTAGAGACACAATACTTTCATCATGTTAGAAAAAGTGAAAGAGTCGCATACTTTCATCACTTGACTAGCTAAAATAATCATGCAACATCTAATTCCAACGATTTGCCATTTCAGCTGAAAGCCAATTCCTAGAAATCACAAAAATTCATTCCAAGTACTAAAAGTTAAAATAACTGGAAAATCAGTAAAGAGCACAAGCAGGGCACAGTGAAAGTTGCAAACTATTTCGAAAACACTCTAGACTCAAGCCACCTCAGCATAATAAAAAATATGGACATTTCAAGCCATCTTAGTTTCCACACTAAGACAGTTTCAATAAGAGATACACAAGAAGATTCTGGGAAAGTATATAGTGATATTTGACTTACAATTGCTTCTTTTGCAATGTCAGTCAGTCCTTTCTTGCGGCTGGTATGACATTCTTTGAAGATTTCCACCGCATCAAGTTCTCCATCAGCAGCAGCTTCTTGTCCTCCATCAGCAGCAGCTTCTTGTCCTCCATCAGCAGCAGCTTCTTGTCCTCCAGTAGCATTTTGTTGATTTTCACGTGCTCTAGCCATTTACTTTTGCCTCTGTTTGGGATGACATGCAAAGAGTCCAAATTAGTTGACTTTCGCACATAACAGTGGAGTAAAAAAGTAATGGTACAAAATAATGCCCTATTACATATGCATGCAGGTGTGCAACATAGCATCGAGATCCCGTTGTCTGGTGAAACTTGACGTTGGCACGGTTTAACTTGTTCTGTTCAGCTATTCGCTGCAACAACAAGTGATACAAATTATAATTCAATCAAAATTATTGGACCTATTGGGCTGCAGTGTGAGAAATTTATGTAGCATCACTTGTGGGAAATAAATAGCTCAAGAATGATAAATGATGTCTGAATAGGGTTTATCAAAGCAATCAACTAACTGTTAAGTCCAGAAGAGAATAGACTAATTCAAGTAAATCAGAGAACTTTCACAGGTCACAACCTTATACATTTACTTCAACAAACTCATGCATTCATACCATGGCAACAATAGCTAGCCGTGGAGTTCAGCAGATATGACATACCATGTTTTTTGGATCTGTCCATTTCTGAACCAGTCTATTCCACTGTGCATCAGTCATGTATGGTACATGAGAGGTGGCACTGATCTGGTCAATTGGGGTGCCGGTGAAGTAGGCTTTCTTGAATCTATAGCGCTTCTGCTTTACAGTAGACTGGAGAACATTATAGAAAGCATCCTTGGTTGGCTGTTGATTGATGTCAATGCCAAGACTTCCCTGAAAATTATTAAGATTATTCATTAGTTGCAGAAGATGATCAATCCCGTAGTTAAATGTAACACATACATAGTATAGATCGAGGAACTTACACTTAACTGTCCAACAAAGCCATCGAGAAGGTTTTTATCTTTCTTGTAGTGTTTCCAATGGGTTAGGATAGGAACGGAATCCCTAACAATGACACCAGCCTCAGAAGCAAATTTCGCAGCTTGCACAGGGTCATGTGGCCTTTTGAACCCATCAGCAACATATATGGGCAACTTCTTCTTCATTGCTCTTGTCATGTTATCAAGTAATATACCCCTTGTTGGTGGCCTTGGCCTTCTTGGAGCTCTTTGGGCAGGCTCTACAAAATAACAAAAGTTCAGAATGTTAGTACTCCTTAAATATTGGTAGTGGATCTAAATTGCATAATTTAAATGCAAATGACATTTACCTTCATGGTGTTCATCTTCTTCTCCCTCACAGTGCTCCTCATGTTCTCCACCAAGACCATCATTGTCATAATCTCCATTGTAGGTCCAGTCATTCAAGTACTCTCTTGGACTGTGCAGACCATTGTCATCTTCTGCTACAGGAGGCAATTCTTGCTGAACTTGATCCATTGTTTGAGTTGGCTGCTGCCTTGTTGAGGAGGACCGTGTGGTGACGCCACGAGGTCTCTCATTTGAAGTACTTTGCCTAGCTCTCTTAGCTTTTGTTGCTCCATCAAGTGCTATATCTTCAGCAGCAGTAGGTCTCTCATTTGGAGGAGTAGGCCTCACTCGCTTACTTGGTCCAGGACCTCCCGGCGTCATTTCTTCTGTACGTCTTAGACGGGGATGATTCATTTTGAACTGACTTTACAGCTGCTGCGAGGCCAAGTTCTTCGAATCTTCTTTTAATTTCTGATATATTGTTGTTGCGCTGCCTCTCATAATCACATGTCGAAGTATCTTACACATGAAATCACATAGGGCAGGTCAGGATGTTGAGTTGATGGAAATTCTAATTAATAACACCTCTAATTAATAAACACCTAACAAAAAAGTTCTGTGTATTAACGACACCTATAATTAACATGATACATTCATGCAAACCAAATTCAGACTTGAAACAGTACATAAACCAAGCTCTGAATATTTTCTGGTAAACAGTTCAGTCCAACAGTACATAAACCAAGCTCTGAATATTTTCTGGTAAACAAAAAAGTTCAGTCCAACAGTACATAAACAAATAAAATTCAAAACTATAGCCGATAATATCTGAACTTGAACCTCAAATTAACTAAACACTATATCAAATTCAACCATCTAAAAACATCTATCAAATCTATCAAATTCAAAACTATAGCTAGCTACTATATGCAACACTAAATCATGGACTACAATAAAAACTATCTACTTTAAATCCAGAAACATCTAAAAACACACAGATCATCTAGTTCCCATAGAGTTCCCCAAGTCGTAAACAAGAGTAGAAGACACTCTTATATCCAGAAAGTTGGATACATATATCAAATCAAACATCTAACTAAATACATCTATCAATAATGTTATCCTGTTTATCACGAGCTGCCCAAATTCTTAGAAGGAATTGCCCAAATACATCTAAATACGTCTAACTAAATACAATCTTAGCAGGAATTGGCCAAATCCGAACCCTAATCCGCCTCGAGCTCCAAACCCTAATCCACCTCAAGCTGCTAATACTAATACATGCATCTCAATCCTAACCCTTTATCATGGATGTACTAGAGCAGAGAAATTCTAGTGACCTCGAGCTCCAAACACTAATCCACGCGTCGACGTTGTAGGGATTTGGCGTACCTGATACAACAGCGCATCGAGTCTTTACCATACTTCGTCGATGTGGTAGTGGGATCAGGTCGGCGTCGTCGTCGAGGTAGCAGATTTGAGTCCTAGTGGCGACGGCGAGGAAGCAGACCCGGACGGGGCGTTGTGCGTCGTTGAGGTGCGGACCCGGCCGGGGTGTCGTGCGTCGTGGAGGCACGGACCCGGATGGGCGTCGTGCGTCGTCGAGGTGCGGATCCGGGCGGGGCGTCGTTCCTCGTGGAGGCGCGGACCCGGCCGGGGCGTCGTGCATCGTCGAGGTGCGGACCCGGCCGGGCGGTGGGCGTCGTCGAAGAAGAGGGCAGTGCGGCGGCGGCTAGGGTTTGGAGAGGGAGAGAGGGAGAGGAAAGGAGAGGCACCCGCGGTGGCGGATAGGGTTTGGAGTGGGAGAGGGAGACGGGGTCTTTAGTTTTAGATGGGGTGGGCTGCGACGGGTTCTTTAGTCTCACTGACAGGTGGGCCCGCGCCCACGCTGTGCGTTTGATATGTGTCACTGACAGGTGGGCAGGGTGACAGGCGAGGCGTGCCCGCGCTGTGTTGCGCTGTTTTGAAATGAGATTGAGATAGTTTAAATTTTTACTTTGAACAAATCCATATTCAGAATGTACTCAAATGGAGAAATTCCTAAAAAAAACTTGTATAAGTTGATTTTAGAAAAAAATAGGAAAAAGAATCAAACGATTTGGAGTTCGAATGAGGAAGAAAAACGGGTTACAAATTTAATCCGAAGATTAAAAACAGAAATTGCACTTGCTATGAAGTGGGATGAACTATTGTGGTTTCTCTTTTTAATCTTTGACTAAAACTTGTAACTAGCTTTTCTGCCTCATACTAACTCTAAATCGAATGATTCTTTTTTCAAGAATTTTCTAAAATCATGCTCTATCAAGATAATGTGTTGATTTTGGTCATTTATGTTGTGATAAAGTTTGAAAAAATTAAAATTTGAATTGGTTTTTTATGGTTCTATACGAATTATATCATAAAATGCTCCGATGGTTCTACGAATTGACGTGGTAACATACTTTGGGTCCATAGAGATGTCATAAAAATTTCAAGTCATTTCGGTAACAGCGGAACCTATGTTGTTTAGAAATGGATACATGTCTGACATAGTTTCATGAAATGTTACTTGAACATTGAAGTGTATCATACTTTTCAAAAATTTCGAATTCATATACACTTCAAACTTGACCATAAGCTTGTGTTTAGCTTATTATTGTAAAATACGAAGTTACATTAGTAATGTTTGTGCAAAAGAAGTGATTTTTTAATCGGTATTTAGGAGGAACTAGATAGAAGCATATAAATAGGATCCGTAAAATAGAATCTGTAAAAAACAACATCATTAAAGAAAAGATCGTGATTTTAGAAAAATTCAGGAAAAAAAACGTCAAATTTGGATCATGTATGACGAAGAAATACTAGTTACAAAATTTAATTAGAGATTTAAAGAAGAAATACCAACTATCCTTGTGTTCTTCACTAGCGAAGCCAATCCCGTGCTGACACGTGGTGCCCCTTGTGATAACAGAATAAGTAAATTTTTTGCAACACAACTTAAAAACACAGAAGTGGTGGAGTGGTTGGGACTTCTCGTGCTATAGCTACCGGTCCTGGGTTCGAGCCCGGCTTGTCTCTAATGTTGGCACATTTTTTTTTCTTAACTTTTTGTAAAAAAAATCAGGGTGATCAACCCAGGCTTCGAACGCTGGTTACCAGCCTCACAGATAGAAGCCTCCGCCGTTATGCTACATCAAGTCATTTCGTTGTTCCTCATGAAGTTATTATTTTATCAACAACGCCCTCTCTTCACTCCCCCTTCTCTCCTCACAGCATTATTGTTCACCGGCCTCCCCCTTCTCTCCTCACTCCGCCCTCTCCTCTTCCTCCGCCTCCCTCGGCTTCCCACCCGCCGCGCCTCCGCCGCCTCCACCCGCCGCGCCTCCTCCTCCACCCACCCGCCGCTGCACGGAGGATGCCACCCCGAAAGCGCCGGGCTCTCATGGATCTGTAGAACCGAGATCCTGCGACCGGCCGTTGGTTGCCGGGGAAGAAGAAGCCGGGCGCGGGGAAGAAGAAGCCGAGTGCGGGGAAGAAGCCGGGCGTGGGGAAGAAGAAGCCGAGCACGGGGAAGACACCGGGCACGGGGAAGAAGCCGAGCCCGGTGAGGAAGGCCGTAGCTCCTCCCTCCCCAACAAGCAACAACGAGGCCGAGGCTATGGAGATGGGGAGGTGCGAGGCAGCAGACGAAATGGTAGTGCTCTATTCTGGTGAATTTACTTGCATATTAATCTGTCATACCTCATGTTGAGCACGTTCTGAATATTGAGCAACATATATGCTGCTGTAGTGCTGTTGGTTTGGAGATACTGTAGTGCTGTTGGTCTGTAGGACAGGCATGAAATTTTGGGCCTATGTAGTGTACACTTTGTGAACAAGAAATAATAATAGTAATAATAGGGTCCAATGGTAAAGGATTGATGTTTGAACATGTGATTTCATATGCAAACCATATGACTCTAAACTATCTTTCTCCAATTAAATGTTTTCCAGTAGTTGCCCTGGTAGTCATATTGGGTTGACCATTTTTGTAGTTTTGCAGATATTTTAATAAGAAGATGCCTATTTATATGCTAAAATTTTGGTGTTGTATGCTTGCACTGTAGTCTTGTACATTTTGTTATTGTTCCCTCTTGATCTGACATGAAGCTGCTACTGTTTTTCTTGCTTGGAGTTAGATGGTAGGACATAGGTAACCTGGGCAAAGTTAGGTTGGGCTTCCATGCTTGGGTAACAAAATAATGGAGCCTGTGCCATCCTGTCTGATCTGGTCTGAATGTCTAATTCATTCTTGCCTGCTGGTGTGGTAAAGAGTCTTAGCTATAGACTTGTTCTAAATTATACATGCGGTTGCATTAACAATATTTTGGCGTATTTGTTGGCCTGACAACATGTTTTTACGGTCTTCCATGGTTGATGGTTTTGGACCATCATTTGGTATGGTGCATATGGAAGTCTACCCTTCAATTTTTATTTATTTTTTGTTATTGTCATTTCAGCACTAAGACATTGTGATGCTGGAAATACGCTGCAACCACTTTTCAATCTTAGTACGTGTTCATATCAATAAGCAGTAGTAACCCGTCCTTTTCTCTGGGTGCTGCAAGTTACATAATCCATATTGAACAACTAGTTCCGTTTGACAATGATTGCTTGAATTTTTTTTCTTCATTCTTTCAGGACGTGTTCATGGATTTTCTAGCTACAAGGATATTGTTTGTATTTTGCTGATTATTTCATGTTTTATGCATGGTAAAGGAGAATCCTCTTCTACTGCTTTGGGAGAATACATCAATGAGTAACCACTTATTCTCTAGCTGTCAGGTTATGTGGGTGCTAAGAGGGGGGAAAATCTATTTTACTTCTGATAGATATACCAACATACTGCCAGGCTGATTGTCACTCTGCTAAATAATTGCTACCTTGATTTGTGCTATCTTTTAATCTCTGAAGATTTCATTCTTGGCAATTATTTGATCTCTCATTATTTATTGTACATCTTGCAGCTACACATGAGCTTCTGGGACATTTGGAATGAGGTAGGAGTCTCACTGGCGAAGATCAAGCAAATTGAGGAATTCCTTGCAAAGGAAAAAGGCAGGAAGAAGGTGGACTTAGAGATGATTGATGCACTTGAAGATAAACTTGCAACGGAGAAGGGCAGGAAGATGGAATTTCATGAAGCAGTGCTAGAAGTGTCGAAGAAGGCCGCTCCTCATTTCTGGGCAGGAGAAGTGCAGGAAGAAGGCATCTGGGAGTTGAAGCAATCTGGGAGTTGAAGCTTGTTTTGATTTTGGTGGCAACCCTCTTAGGACCAATAACATGGCTGCCACATTAGGACCAACATCAGCAAAGACATGTTGCTGCTAAGTGTCAGAAGCATGTTCATGCAATGATCTGTGTTTTGTTTGATGGCTGTTGGTGTTCCTTCTGTGATGTATATATGCTATCAGAAACATGTTGCTGCTAAGTCATGATGTGTCATGTATATATGCTATCTATGATGTCCCTATGTTCAAATATGAGAAAAGGGTGGACTCTTTTAATATGAGAAAATAGCTTTTTCTTGATGGATTCCTAATTTGTCCTCCCTTTTATCAAACAAAACAGTTGCCATTTCTGTGGATTGAGAGTTTCCCAGATTCTAATGACTGATCACAGCCACAGCAAGTAAATAAGCCAAGCAACACACATGACCCATCCAGGCAATGTGCTCTGGTTAAAAGTGAGAGAGTATATCTTGAATTTAATAGGGAGAAAACCAGCAAGAGCAAGGCCACATAATTCACGACACATAAACCAGCAAGAGCAGGGCCACATATATCTCGAATAAAAGTCTGTTATATAAAAGAGCAGGGCCACAGAAACCAGCAGAGTTCAGACATAGCAGCCATCAAATAATTAAAAATGCCAACATGAATCATGACACTTTCATGTTTCAAAATCCAGGTGCCAACAAGCATTATACATGAGTTTCCTACTAAGCCAGGTGGTTTCCTAAACATGATGGGTTTGATGCTATTTGCTGTCCTTGTTCTTGCCATCGCCAGGCTTCTTGTACGACTCCTCAAGTTCCAATCAGCAGGGAGAAGGTGATCTTCTGGAACCCCATCGCAACTGACCTGTAGGGAGAAAATAGAGACAGGGTTGTAAATAAAATGATCAACTATGAAATTAAGTCTATTTTGACAAGTCTGTGTTGCTGACCTTTTGTTGGTTCTAGCCGTTTTCAGAGATCATCATCATCGCCGTCAGCATCTTGGCACATGTCATCTTCAGCGTTTTCATTGCCACCATCACTCAAATATTCCATTATAGTGTCATCTTCATCTTCCTCCTCATCTTCATCTACATCCATGTTGGCTTGCTTCCTGTTTCTTATAAGTTCATCTAGACGACCTTCAAATCTAGTAGATCCTCCACCCTCATTATTGGCCTCAGCCTCAGCACCATCTATTTGCTGCACTTCACCATCACCATCACCAACACCTTGCTTGCTACACATCATGCTCTGTAGGAGAACAATAATCATCTTGGTGTACATCATGAGAGAGGTCACTTTTTTCAGCCACATTATACAAGTCCCTATGTTCAAATTGTTGCACCACTCGCCAATTCTTTCCCAAATCTGTGTCTTCCATGTAGAATACCTTTGTCGATTGAGTTGCCAAAATGAAAGGGTCAGATTTGTACCACGATGACTGAATGTTGATGGATTTGAAATGTCCATCATCTCTGATGTCTACTGTCCTGCCTCCTACCTGATTGTACCAATCACATCTAAAGAGAACCACAGTTCGATCGCATTGTAGATTGGCGTTATACTGCAACTCAATTTTACGGTCTTCCATGGTTGATGGTTTTGGACCATCATTTGGTATGGTGCAGATGGAAGTCTACCCTTCAATTTTCGGACCATAAGACAGAGCAAACAATCCATCAGTAACCTCTTATGGATGATCATTGCGCTTCTTGGCAATCTGGGGTTCAAACAAAGAATACAAAGATACCACCAATGAGATAACTCACATTACAACATACATAAAGCCAGTTCGTGACTACTAGTGTAGGACACTTACATGGCTCTTAAACCATCTAGGAAATTCCTCCTCAAGCCTTTTCTCAACATCATTTGACCCTTCTTCCAAAAACTCTTCCCTGCATATGCTGTCACAAAAAAGCAAAAATCATGAAAACTTCACTTGAAATTCAGGAGATTATAATCTTACAAATAAAAATGATACTTACTCCAAATATGGCTCAACTTCTTCACAATTGTTTAGAACATACCATACTAGTTTATCCATCATCTTATCATCAATGTATTGACTCCTGTCGGCTCCTATGATTCTGACACCATGCATAAAAACTGAGATGTCACTAACTAATGGCCGATCTCCTACATCCGGGTTGAACTTGGTGTCAACATCCCGCATATACCTCGAACAAAATGTCAAGGTGTCACTTGCAGCATAGGCCTCCGCAATTGATCCTTCCGGCCTAGCCTTGTTCCTCACAAAATTCTTCAAAGTACCCAATCTCCTCTCTATTGGGTACATCCATCCATACTGAACAGGCCCTCTAAGCAATGCCTCATCAGGTAGATGCACAGCCAGGTGCACCATGACATCAAAAAAGGCCGGTGGGAATAATTTCTCAAGCTTGCAACTTATTAGTGGGATTTTGACCTTTAATCTTTTCACCACATCTATCCTTAGATTTCTACTACACAATTCTCTAAAGAAGTTCCCGAGCTCCGCAATTGCTTCATACACATCTTTCCTTATCAACCCTCTTAAGGCAGCAGGTATGATCCTTTGCAGTAATACATGGCAACAATGTGTTTTCAGCCGGCCCTGCAACTTGGTACCATCTGCACTTATGAATCTGCATAGGTTGGCGGCAAACCCATCTGGAAACTTCACACCTTTGAGGCATTTGCAAAATTTAAATTTATTTTCCTTGTTCAATACATAGAAAGCGTTTGGATTGCTAACTGAGTTGCCATCCTGTTGCAGGTGTAGAAACTGTCTAATGCCCATATCGCGCAAATCCAACCTTGCATTATCAGTGTCTTTGGTCTTGCCCAGAATCTCTAGTAATATGCCAAGGATGCTATCACAGATGTTCTTTTCTATGTGCATAACATCGAGATTGTGTGGCAGCAACAAATCTTTCCAATATGGCAGCTTCCACAACAAAACTTTGCGACTAAAAATTTTGGGCCCGCTACCCTCCCCACGCTTCCTTTTCCTGGGTGGAGGTGCTGGATGCTTTCCTGGCCTCACATCTTTCACTTTCTCCAGCTGCTCAAGGAGCTCTTTAGTACTGAACTTACCCGGCGCATCCCTCATTTCAGGGCGGCCATCAAAAGCTAAGCTTCTCCGCCAAGCATGATCCTTTGGAAGAAAACGGCGATGGCCAATGTACCCAATTTTACCCCTCAGTGCACGTGATAGAGGATTTTTGTCACAGTGGATACAAGCATAATAGCCTTTAGTGGTTCGCCCCGACAAGGTGCTCAGCGCTGGATAATCGTGTATGCACCACAACACAGCGGCACGAAGATCAAACTTTTCACCACTCAGGGCATCATAAGTGCTCACTCCACTCCAGAGCTGAAGCAGTTCTTCTACAAGAGGCTCCAAATACAAGTCAAAATCTTTTCCAGGACATGATGGACCAGGGATGAGCAAAGACATAAAGCAATTTGCTGAATTGACACATTCCCATGGCGGCAGGTTCAGAGGTGTCAGAAGGACGGACCACATACTATATTGAGTGCTCATGTTGCCAAATGGGTTGAAACCATCTGTTGCTAAGGCAAGCCTCAAGTTTCTCGAATCCTCTGCAAAAGATTTATGCTTGCTATCAAAATCCTTCCAAGCCATCCCATCAGCTGGATGGCTCATTACATTCTTGACTGGCCTCCTACCCTCCTTGTGAAAAAACAGAGACAAGGCTGTAAATAAAATGATCAACTATGAAATTAAGTCTATTTTGACAAGTCTGTGTTGCTGACCTTTTGTTGGTTCTAGCCGTTTTCAGAGATCATCATCATTCATCCCATCTAGATTCACCACATATTGGGCATGCTTCTAGCTTGGAATAATCCTTGCCAAACAATGTAGACTTTCGAAATAGCACACATTTGTTCTTGCACACATGGATCGATTCATATGCAAGGCCCAGTTCACCAAGATACTTCTTCGCCTCATCATAAGAACTTGGAAATTCAGACTGAGGGAATCCCTGGGACAATAACTTCATGAATGCACTAAATGCTGTACTGCCAACTCGATAGCGAGACTTGATATAAAGAAGTCTCACTAGAATGGAGAATCGGGAATGCTCTGATCCTGAGCACAGTTGCCGCTTGGCATCGGCAAGAACTTTGGTAAATCTTGGATTCCCTCCATCTGCCTCTAATGATGTGTACAAATCTACTAGCATCTCTGTGACCCCATGATCATCATCTCGGTCATCATCTTGGCCATCATCTTGGTAATCCTCGCCCAAGTATACCCCTTCATCATAATCATAACTATCATGGTGCACCTCCTCCTCTATGGACTCAATAATTTCGGCACCTAGAGACTCCCCATGATGGATCCAACGAGTGCAAGCAGGCGACATTCCAAAGATGTGTATATGGTCATTCACTTCTTGCTGATGCTGCAAAACTTGATTACACATCTGCGGCATGGACATTTTATCTTGCTGTCTTTAGGGAATTTTCCACGAACAAAATCCATGAACTCGTCCACTCCTTTCATGTACGGAGGTGTGAATGGTTTCAAATGAAACCAACTTCGATCCATCTGTTTTGGCATACAAGTGGAAATTCAGAACACAACAACAAAATTAAACTTTGAGAACACAACAACATAGCATGTTAAAAAATTCAGCCATGGCCATTGGGACTAAGCCATCACCTTGCCGCCGCGGGAACGCCGTCGTGGGACCGAGCCGTCACCAGCCGCCGCGGGGACGCCGCCGCACTGCCGACGCCATGCGCCGGGGACGCAGCCGCTTCCGTCCGCCCACCGGGGACGCCGACACGCAGCCGCTTCCGTCCGCCCACCGAGGACAACGCCACGAGCAGCCTCCGTCTGCCCGCCGGGAACGCCGCCACGCAGCAGCCCCCGTCCGCCCGCTGGGGACCCCGCGCCGCAGCCGCCCCCCAACAGAAAACGCCTCCGCAACAGCTCGAAAACGCCCCCAGATCTTATTCACGCCGGAATACATATAGCTGAATAGAATATATTTACATCTCTAACATAAAACGTTGAATGATGCAGTGGTAAGACTTCCACTCGTGTTATGTCTGGTCCACGGTTCGAATCCGCAGGGCAGCATATTTTTTGCCGAATAAAACGAATACTTGGGCCAAACCTAGGCCAAGGGAGAACGAAGAAAGCCGGCCCAATGCACCTGGGCTGCACTTCTGCAACACCTGGGCTGAGGGTGGGCTTCTCATCTGCTGTTGACTGCGGTGTAGGGGCCCACGTTTGACGTGGAATGCCACATGGCCATGGGACCGCAGTGGTGGGGTCCATGTTGACGTGTACTGCCACGTGGACATGCGACCGGGCCCACTTGTGGGTGCCGACAAATTATGTCATGTGGGACCATGTGGTGGTGGGGCCCACGTAGCCACGTGGGAATGTATGGTGGGACCGTATGTGGGACCAGAGCCTTGTTTTCTTTTCCAAGTTGTGTAGCGACGATAATTCTGTTGTTCTGTGACGATTTGTTGTTTTCGCGTCATTGGTTCCTCACGTGTAGAACTGGATTGATTCATTTGTGACGAACAGGTTCTTTGTTCCGTGACCATCCTCTCAGTTTCGTCATTATTTTTAGCGGCTTGGCACCGCCACTCGTTATCTGTGACGAATTTACAAAATTCGTCATGGTACAGACCACTTCCATGACGAACAAATGAAACGTCACTATCAAATCGTCATAGATATTAACATTTCTACTAGTGCCCCGGGCACCCCCCCTATTTGCCGAGTGTCCCAGATCGGGCACTCGGCAAACAGATCCACCACGTGGCCGCGCGCTGGCCGCTGACGTGGCCGCGCGCGGCCGAAGGGGACGGCCACGTGGCCTGTTTGCCGAGGTGGCCTCTTTGCCAAGTGCCACCGAGCAGGCACTCGGCAAAGGTCCTCTTTGCCGAGTGTGCCTGAGCTGACACTTGGCAAAGGACGTTTTTGCCGAGTGTAACACTCAGCAAACATTTCCCAGAACATATGCACCATACATAAATTTTTAAATTTGATCAAATACACATCAAAATATCTTGTCAAATACATTCAACAATGCACATTTTATGCTTCAATGAAATGTTTTCATTATTTCATGCCTATATTGCTCATAATTCCTTCATATATTTCATTATTTCATGCGGACAAGGGCGTAAAAATAATTTAAAAAATATCAAATGGGTCCGAAAAAATATGATAACTTTAAATGAAGCAATCTACGTCGTCTATTACCTATAGAAAAAGTTATAAACTCAAACTCTAATTCAACTTCACTTCGTTTCGAAATCCAGTTGTCTCCTTTTCAACTCTCCGAAATTTCTATGGGGATATGCTCGGATTGGAAAGGGCCGTATATATAAAGTTTTCAAAATCGTCCCAACCTTTTGCCACAGGCTCCACATAAAATATAAAGAGCCTTTGACAAGTATCATTAGAAAAAAAAGTTTGGAGCCCAAAAACATAAGTTTAAATAGAAAGGGCCACCCTTTGTCGAGCGTTGCACTCGGCAAAGAGATGCTTTGCCGAGTGTTGCAGTTGAAACACTCGGAAAAGAGTACGTTTGTCGAGCGCCAGAATGCAACACTCGACAAACCTACCATTTGAGCCATCCCAAAAACTTTTGTATTTAAAATTTTCAAACTTTTTGTGTTTGAATTCCAACGATTTTTAGGAATGTTTCCAAATTTTTAAATTTTTTGCCGAGTGTCTCCATTGTACACTCGGCAAATGTCCAACCCTGTTCCTGGCTGGACACGTGCTGGGCACGTGCCACCACTTTGCCGAGTGCCTGGCAGTCGGCACTCGGTAAAGAGCTAGCGCCTCAAACGGCATCCAACGGCCGTTGGTGGGCGTGGCACGTGTCACGTCTTTGCCGAGTGCCAGGCTTCACACACTCGGCAAAGAGTGAACGTGCCAAACGGCCGCTCGCTGCCGTCGGCGGCCGTGGCACGTGTGGGGCATGTGCAAGCGCTTTGCCGAGTGTCTGATATTTGGTACTCGGCAAATATGTGGATGTGCCGAGTGTTTTGTTTTTGCCGAGTAGAGTTTTGTTTGACACTCGGCAAACTCTATATTTAGCCAAGTGTCTTTTATTTGCCGAGTGTCTGGCGCCTGGCACTCGGCAAACCCTGTCTTTGCCGAGTGCCCGACATTTGGCACTCGGCAAAGAGGTAACCACTCGGCATATAGGGGATTTTCCGCAGTGCAAATTGAACCCATTAATCTGAAAGTATAGAAGAAAGGATATGTAAGAGATTCGAATATCAATCGACAGCTACACCATGAGAGAGAGAGAGAGATCCTGTACGGGCCGCCATGGTGAGGGTCGACGGGAGGCAGGGGAACGGAGAGCTGGAGGCCTGGAGCGCTGCGGAGGAGTCCGGTGGCGGCGTCAGAGGCGAGATAGGAAGCTAACCGGGTGGAGCCGATTTGTTGGGCGGCGAAGGACGACGCAGAGGGTTTGGCTCTGGGTGGAGCCAACCACCGTTCCTATTCCCTCCGCGTGAAGACGACGCGGCGCGGGCGTGGGCTCCACGCGGCAAGACGTCCATTCGATTGCTGCCAGCGAAGGTTAGACACCACACGGCGACGACAGACACAAGGAACGGCGAGGAGGCGCGGTAACGCTGCGCCTGCGGCCAAGGCGGCGGGAGAGGCAGCGCGGCAGGGACGCGGCCTAGTTGGGACGGCGGGCCGGCAGCCGAGCAGGAGCGGCGGGGCCAGCGGGCGAGCGGGAGTGCGGGACGGTGTGCCGGCGGCCGGGCAGGAGCGGCGGATCGGGAGGCGAGCAGGGCGATTGGGCAGCGTCCGACGTCGGGCTGCGGAGGCGCCGACCGATCGACTACGACGGCAGCGCGCGGACGCTCTTATTGTGGCGACGGCAGCGGCAACGCCCACGGCTGTCCGGGTGACGGCCTGCAAGGCATCCACACGCGCCCACTCGGCGGCCGGTAGCCCCTGCGGCGGCGCAAGCTCGCGCCCGCCAGGCCGTGCGCGTCGGCCACGGCGCCCGCCCGGCCCCAGCACTGCGCTGCGGCGAGGACAGCCGCCCGGGCCCTGAAGACAGCGGCGGTGCCGCGTAGCCCCCAAGACGGAAGCAGTGTCCATGGTGGCGGCGGCGCCGACCAGGAGGGGGAGTGCAAGGGCGAGGCCACCGCCCGCCGCCGCAGACGGCCGTCGACCGCCCGAGGCTGCCCCACCGCCATTGCTGCACTTGGGCGACACGGGTCGCCGCAGGACGTGGTCGGCCGCCGGCGCGGGAGCCAGCGCGCTCCACCGTCGACCGCCGGCGCGCCAAATCGGTCGGCTGGAGAAGAAGGGACGCCAGTGGGGGAGACGGAGGGGGGGCCCGGCCAGGAGTGGAAGGGCGGCGACGTGGGCAAGGGGAAGTACGGCGGCGGCGGGCGGAGAGGGCAGCGACGGCGCGGAGTCTGAGGAGAGGGGAGGGAAAGGGAGGGGCGGAGCTGGCGGGGACGGCGCGGAGTCTGAGTGTATTTTTATCATTGTAGCAGATCATGTGGCAGTAACTGGAGTCACAGGTATTAATTCTGAGGTGGCGAAAGGCCAAAATATAAAATTATGTCCAGTGACCTTTCCTAACGCCTTTGGCCCCTATCTGTGTTGTTTCATAATGTATCAAACTGATAGATTAGGTCATAATGTTTATACAATATTTCTATACGATGAAATATTGAACTAATACAATAAAACTTTTCTATATTACTTGTTTCGTGAGACATGCAACTATTAAAGTGTACAACTCTTCATGGATAACTATTAAATTATCAAATTCCCCACACAAACATTAGGGATATTTTTTATTAGACATGTATTTGTAAAATTATAAAAGTTTAAGAAAATATTATTTTGGCATAGAGGTGCCGCCTATGCAGCACATAAATCATTGTCCATAGATATATAATTTGCTCAATCAATTTTGTATTTTGTCCTTCACCACCTCAAAATTAATATTTGTGACCCAAATAATAGTCCATGTGGCGTGCCACCATGAAAATTTGGCTCTATGGCATACATTTGACCGTATATGCACGTACTTGACAAGTTCGTGTATGTGTTTGCATATTTTGCAACTTATTGGACCAAAGTGATACAACTATACAAGTTGTTGTATGATGAGTGCAATTAATTTACTCAAAAAACAAAAACAAAAAAGCAAAAAAAACAACCAGTAAGGTAGTAACCCAGTAGGAATGAGGTCAGAGTTGATATTTAGGGGGTGTTTTTCCTGAAAAAGGGCGAAAAGCGAAGTAAAAAAGTCACATCGGACACTGCTGGTATCGTGCATTTCTATCCGAGCCTATTTTCCCTCGCTCCACGACCTGCATGCATATATATGTGTGTGTTCTTTATTAATTCCATGTCAATTTGAATTTGCTATTCATCCGATCCGTTTCATTTCCTACCTAGCTATAGCTAGCTATATACATCTAGTACACCGCCATATATAGGAAGTTTCTTAGATATATGCATCTTTATTTGTTGTAAAAATGACCTGATGGTCGGTGAAATAAATATTTACTTTCTTGGATCGATCGAGATAGCTATGTGGATGTACAATGAATTAAAACATATATATTTTCCTTATATTTGAGATAGTAATTTGGACTTTTTTCAAACATGAACTGTGACTAAAAGTAAGATAACAAAATATAGTAAATTGAGATATCAAAGTACATGCGCCTAGGCAGAAACGAACCGTGCCGCCGAGCGGTAGAAAACACTTGACTAATCTGCTGGCCGGCGATAGAGCTTTCTTTCACCGACTTCGATCATCTGGAGACGGACTGTCGTGAGCTAGTGAGACATGCGCAACCAGCAGTGATCACGGAGTTGATCTTCTCGGTTCTCCAACAAATACAAAGTCTAATTAATGTGGAGTTTCCAGGAATTTTCTTTCACATTTGTTAGGCGTTCTTGTAATAATTAATGTGGCACACGAGTGTGCTATTAGGTTAGCTAGCCGTAATAGCGCGCCCAAGGGAAGATGGCAAGCAGCAACTCCCTTGGCGATGGGCCTTAGAACTTTTTTTAAATTAAGGATTAAAATCCAGCCTCTATATCCATAAGTGGATATATACGGCTAAAGGTTACACGAAATCAGAGTTCTTGGACTCTAAATTTCACATTGAGGAAAACAAAGAAACAGAAAAAGAGCCTTAAGACAAAACGAAAAAAGAAGATTAAGCTTCAATCTTCTTCTCTGTCCATGCTTCAAATCTTCAATCGCTCGCCTCGTTGTTCCTCCACAGGTGAAGCAGGTCCACATGATTTTCAAAGCGACGCCTCCAAGAAGAAAACGACGTCGCCGCCCCTCCAGTTAGCCGGAGTAAGGTTTTCACCTAGAAAATCAGAGGCCAAGCAGAAAACATCCCAACAAACGCCTCCACCGAGGTTCACGACACTCGAAGATGCCGTCGTTACTGACACCGACACCACAGCCGGGTTAGGCTTTCGCCAGAAGCTCCGCCCAATGCCGACTCGACGACGAAGAGGGAGTTGAACCGCAACGATGGCCGCGGTCTCCGGCAGCGCGAGGGGCAAGCACTTAGGCCCCCCTCGACCTGACCGTCAACCAACGACACAAGAGTCGTGACATCCTCCTCAACTCGCCGGCGGGCCGACACAGATCTTCAAGAAGCAACCCACAACAGCCACCAGCCGCCACCGTAACCACGCTGCACGTCGCCGAACCTCCGCTGCAATTAGGCCGCGAGATAGATCCGCACACAGAAGCGCATAGCCGGTCGAGCGAGGCCGCTGTCCGCCACAGGGTCACCACCAAAACAACCTCGGGAGCGGCCCCCAGAGGTCAAACCCTCCCTCGGAACTTTGTCCAGGCAAGGTAGGATCTGTAGACCGCCACCCATCCACAAGCCACCGTCGCCCGCACTGCCGCCCATAAGATGGCTCAAGCGCAGGCACCGACACCGGCGAGCAGCACCGCTGCCGGCCATAGCTCCGCGGATTGGTCCCGCACCTGCAGAAAACGTCGAGGAACTGATGTCACACCCGGATTTACACAAAACCCGAATGTGGCCATATGTGTGCCCAGGAAGTCCACGGACACATATAGCGAACAAATATGGTAAAAATCAGAGTACAATACTTTATTCTCATCATATCGTAGCGTTTACATCAGAGTGCTTCAGAAATAAAAACATGGACAGCGGAAGACTAATACAACTCTCTATAATAGTGTAAGTGACATTAAACAGGAATAAATACCATATTCTAATCATAAAGGATCCAGGCCGCTCGTGACCCTGAGCAAGGCTATCATGATAGATCGTACACTCTGCAGAGGTTTCGCCCTTTACCCACCAGTCGCGTAAAAGTTCAAAGGAACTTTGCACCCAACCACGCACATCAACACTTCCGAGGTGTGACTGCATAGGGACGCTACGAGGCTTTCACAAGACACCCTAACAAGTCAGTAGCCGCTGGAGTACTATACGGTGGTGAAAACTTAGGCACCGAGATCGACGTACGCCCACGGAGTCACACCGTGAGGGGGTCGATGGCGTCCAGAGCGCGGGTATCGCACCCATACTGCGCAGCGTGCAGAGTTCTCAATCGCTGAGACTCCTACACGGGACTGGGTCTAACGGTTGTCATTGATCGCCAGAACTTACTACATTAGCGAGTTGCTAGGTGCTTACGGTAATAATAATCTTACTCAGTCCAGTCACAAAATATACGAGTTTGCCTGAGGTATTAAATGTGATTACTGTTGACATACCACATGTGGATACCTTCCCCAGTTGATACACATGTTAATTTCTAGTGACTTTTAACTTCTCTCTCTATGGTTTTATATGAGGAGCAAAGCACACAGCACATGCTCTAGCCCCCTAATCCATGTTGCTAAAAAGCTAGTTTTAACATTAAAGTTGAAGTGGACCATTAATACAAGTTTAACAGTAAAATAAAGGTGACAGTAGCTGCGCCTAGCAAAATACTACCCATATGCAAAAACCCATAGGAATACAAGGACAGGGAAATAAGTGCTAGGTACAACCTTAATGGTAAACAGTATTAGACACATGCGTATGTAATGAACAGTGTATTAAAAGTGAGATAGGTAGCAAGGATTGTCCGTGCTATAACTTGCCTTCCTCGGAGTACTGTGGCTGCTGCTGTGGGTCCTGCTCCGGCGCGTCCTCAACGTACTCGAAGTCCAAAGTTACGGGCTCACCGACTGGACACGATCATCACGCAAGCATTCCAAAACAATCATTACATGCAAACAAAGTAATTCTATTAGAACAGTACACCAAATAGTGAAAACAGTACAAAAACAGGAGCTAGAAATAATCTACGCTTCGCTACGAACACGTGAGCGCAAACATCACGCAAATCGGAGCTAAAACGTGGAAGTTATAGCGTTTCTAAGGTTCGGGGGCTTTCTGGCAAAGTTTTAAAATTTCCAGGGGCTAAAACGAATAAAACAGGGCCTATCCGTAATTATTTTTGAATTAAAATGGACCACGGGTTGATTTCGGTAAAAGTCAGGGGCTCTTTAGCAAAAATGCCATCGCTGACCGGAGTTGACCGGTACGTGGTCGTTGGATCTGATCTGGACGGCCGAGATTTAAATAACGAAGGGGTATGCTGGATCTAATCTGGCGCGTTGATTGCGGATCGGACGGCCGAGAGCGAGGGCTCGCCGGGGAAGACGAAGTTGCGGCGGCGCCGCTCGGGCCGACGGCGAAGTTCGCCGGAATCGGGCCTAGCACGCGCTAGGATGCTCGGTTTTCAACGGGGTTTGGCCCTATGGACTCAGGGGGGCACGGCGAGTCCATCTAGGGTGATCATGACGAGTTTTGGCCGACGAGGAGGTCGGACGGCGTCGGGCGGCGGAGATGTGCTCCGGTGTGCAGCGGGGGCTCGGTTCGGGAGGGTTTAAGGCTCGGATATTTGGCTCAGGGGCTACTGGGGAGTGCCACGAGTGCAATCGTGGTGAAAACGTGCAGCGTGGAGGGGTGTGTTGGCCGGACGGCGGTGTCCGGCGGCGAATCGCCATTGGCGGCCGAGGGGAGTGGCTCTACGGTGCAGCTACGGCAAAATTGAAGGGAGGAGAAGCTGCTTTACCTCCTGGGGATGCTCCTGGCGCGAAGAATTGGCCGGAGCTGCACCGGGGAAGGAGGTTCGACGACGGCCGGCGATCTCGGGCGGCGGCGTCGGTGCTCGGAGAAGAAGAGGGTTGCAGCTCCTGTTGCTGGGCCCGGAGCAGCTTGGCACGACCCTCGTGGCTCGGTGAAGCTTCTCCGAGGCACGGGCGGGGCAATGGCGTGCCGGAGCGCGACGACGACGACGAGCGGCGGAGCTTGGTGCTCGGCGGCTCGGGAAACGGCGATGGCGAGTGGCGGGGCTGCTAGGGTTGGGGCGATGGGGTTGGTGGGAGCTGGGCGCGGCACAGGCTATGTTAAGTAGGCGCGGGGGATGTGGCCTCGGCGTGCGGGCCTGGCCGGGCGAGCCGCGCCATCACCGGCGTCGGGAAAGGAAAGGGGCGAGGGGGAGAAGAAGGAAGGTGACGCAAGCGCTGGCGTCATCGTCTGACAAGTGGGGCCGCGCTGACAGTGAGAGAGAGAGGGGCGGAGGAGGCGTGGCTGGCGGGCCAAGTTGGGCCGCGGGGAAGGGAAAGGGGAGAGGGGAGGAGGAGTGGGCCGGCTGGCCGTGCTGGGCCGAG
>OAMR01000733.1:61108-83393 GCA_900205405.1 Echinochloa crus-galli | reverse complement strand
TCCCGAAGTCTCTGCAGCACCAATCTCAGATGTTCTTCATGTTCTTCCTCATTCTTGGAGAAAACCAGAATGTCATCAATGAATACCACCACGAACTTGTCCAGATAGTCCATGAACACGCTGTTCATCAAGTACATGAAGTATGCAGGAGCGTTTCGCCCATCCGTTCCTGTATCCTGAACGGTCCGATGTAACGAGGCGCCAACTTGCCTTTGACATTGAACCGCTTTACGCCTCTCATGGGTGACACCTTCAGGTACACAAAATCATCAGCTCTGAAGCTGAGGTCCCTCCGTCTGACATCGGCGTAACTCTTCTGTCTGGACTAGGCCACCTTCACGTTCTCTCTGATCACCTGCACCTGCCGCTCTGCATCTCTGAGTATTTCCGGACCAAAGACCTGACTCTCTCCAGTCTGATTCCAGAACAATGGGGTCCGGCACTTCCGGCCATACAATGCCTCGAACGGTGCCATCTGCAGACTCTTCTGGTAGCTGTTATTGTGGGAGAACTCTGCATACGGCAAACTCTTATCCCAGCTGACACCGTACTGCAAGGCACATGCCCTCAACATGTCCTCTAGTATCTGATTGGTCCGCTCTGTCTGTCCATCTGTCTGCGGGTGATAAGCTGAGCTGAAGTGCAGCTTCGTGTCCATGGACTCATGTAACTTCCGCCAGAAGTGTGAGGTGAACTGAGTACCACGATCTGACACAATCTTCTTCGGCACCCCGTGTAAGCACACAATCCGCTCCATGTACAACTCTGCTAGTCTGGCGCCTGTGTAGGTGGTCTTCACTGGCAGAAAGTGGGCCACCTTGGTCAGACGATCAACAATCACCCAAATAGAGTCAAATCCTCTCTGAGTGCGGGGCAGACCAGTGATGAAGTCCATGCCAACTTCTTCCCATTTCCACTCCGGGATCTTCAACGGCTGAAGCAATCCAGCTGGCCTCTGATGTTCTGCCTTGACTCGCTGACATGTGTCGCACAATGCCACGTGAGTCGCCACATCACGCTTCAGTCCATACCACCAGAATCTCTCCTTGATGTCCTGGTACATCTTAGTGCTGCCTGGGTGGATCGAATAAGCTGAGTCATGTGCCTCTCTCAGAATCATCTCTCTGATCTGCGCTATATCTGGCACACATATCCTCTTCCCATGCCATAGAGTTCCCTGATCATCAACTCTGAATCCAGGGGCCTTTCCCAATGCAACATTTCCCACGATCTCTTTGATCTTTTCATCCTGCAGCTGACCTCTTCGGATCTCCTGCTCGAGTGTGGGCTCCACTGCCATCTCTGTGATGCTGGAGACGAATCCCAGACTCATCTACTCAAACTCTCGGCTGAGTTCTTCAGGCAGACAATGACCAGTGATCCTGTTCACATAGCTTCTCCTGCTCAGAGCATCTGCCACCAAGTTGGCCTTCCCTGGGTGATAGTGAATCTCCATATCATAATCCTTGATAAGCTCTAACCATCTGCACTGTCTCATGTTCAGGTCTGTCTGAGTGAAGACATACTTGAGGCTCTTATGATCAGTGTAGATGTCACACCTGTGCCCAATCAAGTAATGTCTCCAGATCTTCAGGGCATGCACAACAGCTGCCAACTCCAAGTCGTGCGTCGGATAGTTCTGCTCATGCTTCCTCAACTGCCGTCCACACGAACGGTGCATTCTTCTCTAGCAAAGCAGTCAGCGGCTTAGCGATCCTGGAGAATCCTTCAATGAACCGTCTGTAATAACCGGCCATCCCAAGGAAACTCCTGATCTCGCTCACATCCCGTGGCGGATTCCAGCTCAACACATCGCTGACTTTCTTCGGATCAACTGCCACTCCTCCATTGGACAACACGTGCCCCAGAAAAGCCACTTCCTTCAGCCAGAACTCCCACTTGCTCAGCTTGGCGTACAACTGATGCTCCCGGAGTCTCTTCAGTACCAACCTCAGATGTTCTTCATGTTCTTCCTCATTCTTGGAGAAAACCAGAATGTCATCAATGAATACCACCACGAACTTGTCCAGATAGTCCATGAACACGCTGTTCATCAAGTACATGAAGTATGCAGGAGCGTTGGTCAATCCAAAATACATGACCAAGAACTCATACAACCCGTACCGAGTATTGAAAGCGGTCTTAGGAATATCCGACTGTCGGATCCTCATCTGATAATACCCCGACCGGAGATCTATCTTGGAGAACACACAAGCTCCTCTCAACTGATCGAACAGATCATCAATCCTCGGCAGCGGGAACTTGTTCTTGATGGTCACTTCATTGAGGGCTCGATAGTCCACGCACAACCTCTGTGTACCATCCTTCTTGTCGACGAACAATACAGGTGCTCTCCACGGCGAAGCACTCGGACGAATGTACCCCTTGGCCAACAACACGTCCAACTCCTTCTTGAGCTGCTCCAGCTCCTTCGCTCCCATCCTATAAGGCCTCTTGGCTATAGGTGCAGTGCCAGGTTTTAGTTCAATAACGAATTCAACATCTCGTTCTGGAGGCATACCTGGCAACTCGTCAGGGAACACATCCGGGAACTGGCTCACCACCCTGATATCTTCAATCAATGTCCCTTCAGCTTGATTTGCTTGGCCTTGCTCTGAGGAACTGGCTGCCTGGTACTCCACCTTGTCACCGGACTCTGCTGTCAGCTGGATGGTCCTCGTAGCACACCTGATCACTGCATCATATCTGGTCATCCAGCTCATACCCAGGATCATATCAAATCCAAGGGTCTCCAAGACTATCGGGCGTGCCTCGAAATCTACCCCCCTTATGGTGAGGGTGATACTGGGGCAAAGTAGAGTGACACCGCAGAGTGGCCCGTTGTTCACCTCCCGGTGAGCTTACTAGCATAGTGTTCTTCATGGGCTTCAGGGCTAATAAATTCTTCTTCACAAAAGTAGCAAAAATGAAAGCATGCGAAGCTCCCGAATCAAATAAAACAGTGGCGGTGGTTGAATTGACGAGGAACGTACCCACGATGACATCAGTAGATGTCTCTGCTGTCTCTGCACTGGTGTGGTTGACCTTGCCCCGAACGAGAGTCTGCGGAACACGACCTCCCTGCTGCTGTCCCTGCGGCTGCCCAACTTTCTGAATACTGCCCTGCTGGTTCTGCCCGGCGGTGTTCTGGATCTTCTTGGGGCAGACATTGGCGAAGTGTCCCTGCTCGCCACAGTGGTAGCACACCCTCGGACCCACCGGTGTAGTATTGGCTGGGCTGATGCGCTGAACTGGACTAGGCTGCACCTGGCTGCGCTGAGCTGGACCCATCAGTGGCTGACCCTGAGGACGCTGCTGCTGTGGCGCCCGAGGAAACTGAGGACACTGCTGCTGGTACTGGCCACGACTGAGCAAGCCGGACTGGCCATGGAAGCGCTGCTGGCCTCCCACCTGCTGACTCTGTGGAGGTGCGAAGCGTGGACGACTGCTGCTGCCCACCTGCTGTCACTGGAGCTTCCGCTTCTTGTCCTCCATCTCACGGCGCTTGTGCTCCAACATCAGCGCACCGTCCACCAGCTCGTGAAAGGTCGGGAACTTGGTGCACATGAGCTGGTACTGGAGAGCATCCTGCAGACCGTCACGGAACCTGGCCTGCTTCTTCGGATCAGTGGCCACGTCCTCTGAAGCATAACGGGCCAACGCGACGAACTTGTCACGATAAGCCGTGACACTCATCCCTTCCTGCTTCAGCGCCAGGAACTCCTTCTTCTTCAGATTCATCAAGGCCTCCGGCACGTGGTGTGCACGGAAGCTGCTGCAGAACTGCTGCCAAGTGATCCTGTCTCTTATACACATCTAGATGTGTATAAGAGACAGATCTGAACCTGAGCATACATCAGCTGCTCAATGGTGGGGATCTGATGGTTCGGATTCAGGTTCGGGGGCGGATTCTGGTGCGGAGGCTGACCGCCCGCATTGTCCCCGGGGTGAGCCATCTATAATCACAAAGGTCAGATGTCAGTGGATTAGTACGAGAAAAATATATATAACCCCTGCTATCTAAACAATAAAGTCCTTAAGCCTTATTCCAACATCTAGATGGTTGCAGACAGGTGTCTACGCCCATCACAATCATTCCAAAGAACCAAATCAAACATAAGCATAATAACAATAAATACAAGCAGGTAAAGGCATAAACTCACACAAGATTCGACTGTTAGATTTTAATTTTTTTTTAACATGGGGGTCTCCTAGTAATTTGTCAACCGTACTATCTAGGCTACGTTCCTACAGCCAGCACGGCTCTGATACCAATCTGTCACACCCGGATTTATACAAAACCCGAATGTGGCCATATGTGTGCCCAGGAAGTCCACAGACACGTATAGCGAACAAATATGGTAAAAATCAGAGTACAATGCTTTATTCTCATCATCAAGTAGCGATTACATCAGAGTTTGGCATAAATGAAATACATGGACAGCGGAAGACTAATACATCTCTCTAAGCGTAGCCGCAATCCCACAGGGACTCTGACTGGGAGAACGCCAACTCAGAAGTACGGCAAGTCCTCGGGAAACTCCACCTCATAGTCAGAAAAGTTACTACATGTGAATGAATACCCGGTTGTAACCCAATTAATAGTGTAAGTGACATTAAGCATGAATAAATACCATATTCTAATCAAAAAGGATCTAGGCCGCTGGTGACCCTGAGCAAGGCTATCATGATAGATCGTACACTCTGCAGAGGTTTCGCCCTTTACCCATCAGTCGCGTAAAAGTTCAAAGGAACTTTGCACCCAACCACGCACATCAACACTTCCGAGGTGTGACTGCATAGGGACGCTACGAGGCTTTCACAAGACACCCTAACAAGACAGTAGCCGCTGGAGTACTACAAAGTGGTGAGAACCTAGGCACCGAGATTGACTGACCCTCAGGGCGCAACGTGAGGGGGTCAATGGCATCCACGCACCGGCAAATCATGCCAACAAGAAAGTAAATGGTGCAACGTGCGGAGCTCCCGCACTCACGGGGGCTCCCAACACGGGACTGGGTCTAACGGGACCTAGCCGACGGGGCTACCGTCCTCGGTGGAATCGGAGAACACCCAGCACCGTACCTCCCACAACGCCGTTGGCCCCTCGGTAACCACTGCCAAGCTAGAGACGTACAAGCTACTCAACCAAGACCAGAGCCATTATAGTTCCAGCGGTGGCGACAGGTTCCTGGGTTGCCGCTTTAAGAACCAGTCCTTACGGAGAGACACTAGGGCCAAGCAAAGGTGACAGTAGCTGCGCCTAGCAAAATACTACCCATATGCATAAACCCATAGGAATACAAGGACAGGGAAATAAATGCTAGGTACAACCTTAAAGGTAAACAGTATTAGACACATGCGTATGTAAAGAACAGTGTATTAAAAGTGAGATAGGTAACAAGGATTGTCCGTGCTATAACTTGCCTTCCTCGGAGTACGGCTGCTGCTGCAAATCCTGCTCCGGCACGTCCTCAACGTACTCGAAGTCCAACGCTACGGGCTCACCGACTGGACACGATCATCACGCACGCAACCCAAAGCAATCATTACATGCAAACAAATTAAATCTATTAAAACAGTACACCAACTGTATAAACAGTACAAAAACAGGAGCTAGAAATAATCTACGCTTCGCTACGAACACATGAGCGCGAAAATCACGCAAAACGGAGCTAAAACGAGAAAGTTATAGCGTTTCTAAGATTCGGGGGCTTGCTGGCAAAGTTTTAAAATTAAAAATCACGCAAATCAGAGCTAAAACGTGGAAGTTATAGCGTTTCTAAGGTTCGGGGGCTTTCTGGCAAAGTTTTAAAATTTCCAGGGGCGAAAACGAATAAAACAGGGCCTATCCGTAATTATTTTTGAATTAAAATGGACCGCGGGTTGATTTCGGTAAAAGTCAGGGGCTCTTTAGCAAAAATGCCATCGCTGACCGGAGTTGACCGGTACGCGGTCGTTGGATCTGATCTGGACGGCCGAGATTTAAATAACGAAGGGGTATGCTGGATCTAATCTGGCGCGTTGATTGCGGATCGGACGGCCGAGAGCGAGGGCTCGCCGGGGAAGACGAAGTTGCGGCGGCGCCGCTCGGGCCGACGGCGAAGTTCGCCGGAATCGGGCCTAGCACGCGCTAGGATGCTCGGTTTTCAACGGGGTTTGGCCCTATGGACTCAGGGGGGCACGGCGAGTCCATCTAGGGTGATCATGACGAGTTTTGGCCGACGAGGAGGTCGGACGGCGTCGGGCGGCGGAGATGTGCTCCGGTGTGCAGCGGGGGCTCGGTTCGGGAGGGTTTAAGGCTCGGATATTTGGCTCAAGGGCTATTGGGGAGTGCCACGAGTGCAATCGTGGTGAAAACGTGCAGCGTGGAGGGGTGTGTTGGCCGGACGGCGGTGTCCGGCGGCGGATCACCATTGGCGGCCGAGGGGAGTGGCTCTACGGTGCAGCTACGGCAAAATTGAAGGGAGGAGGAGCTGCTTTATCTCCTGGGGATGCTCCTGGCGCGAAGAATTGGCCGGAGCTGCACCGGGGAAAGAGGTTCGACGACGGCCGGCGATCTCGGGCGGCGGCGTCGGTGCTCGGAGAAGAAGAGGGTTGCAGCTCCTGTTGCCGGCCGGACTGAGGAGAAAGAAGAGGGAGCAAAAGTGAACCAGGAAAAAGTCTAGGGAGCAAAACCGAACTATGGGCCTAACAATTTTTCTAGAGCTCCAAACAAAGTGATTCAAATTTGAATTGAAATATATTTAAATTCTTATTTGTATCACGAGCAATACAAAAATAAATGCAGCAGCATGAATGCAACAATAAATGTTTCTATCTCCTATATTTGATTTTAAATTTTAGAAAATTATTATTTAGCCTTTATAAAATAGGTGAAAGCATTAAATAATTAATTAAATACCAAAAATTTTAAATTTGAGTCTTTTGGGTGTTACAACTGATGTCGAGATGCGAGCAGTGAGGGCCTCCCATCCCAGATCCACCCATGCCTACGCCGGATCCGGACGCCGCGGCCCTGGATCGGGAGTCCCCGGCGTCGAAGCAGACTCCTCCACTCGCCCACGGATCCACCACAACTTCCAAATCTCGGGGGTAAAGAAAGGAGGAGGGGGGAGAAGAGTGCCTCGGCGTCGCCGTCCTCACCGCCGCACGGACTTCCGGGGGCTGGCTCTAGCGGCGGCGTGGCCGGGGAGAGGTGGGAGGGGGCCTCCGGCGGCGGTGGCTTTTTTCCGCCCGCGTCGCCCGAGAGAGAGACGACACGGGGGCGAAGGGGAAAAGCTCACTGGACAGTAATCCTGTGTGATGCTTAATTACCAGATGTTCGCAAAAAAATGCTCTTGATATTCAAGTGCCGAAGTGTGCATGCATGTCACGCGTTTCTTTCTTGGATGCCAAGATTTTGAAAAGGAAATAAAATCCATTAATACGCCATACCACCTCCCATGCCGCATTAGTCTGCGCAATTTTTGCATGACCAAGAAGCCAAACAAGCATGGTCCTTGCATGCATGAGAGATAAAAGCAATGGCCTACGTGCTTCCATATTATAAATGTAGATTGGGGATCCATTGTAATTTCTGTATGAACAAGGTGTGTGCTTGCTGCGTTGCTTCAAAGAAATAAAATACACTACTTCCCATTGAGATTGAGAGATTGGAGGAAATCCAAACTTTGATACAATATCCGGGCATTCTTTGGTAGGATTATTTACTTCCTGCAACATTTGATATCCTTTAAGACAAGTACTAGTTCAGATCACGAGACAAACTAGCAAGAACGCACGTTGCGGCATGCACGTTTATTAATGACATATAGGTACCAAAATAGTGTCACTTTAGAAGTGCTTTTAAAAATACTTTATATTCGATCTCTCACGTATAGAGAGTTTAGGTGATGTGCCACATTTGCTATTTGATGGCTTTAAAAGAAATGTAAAATTTGAGTCTGGTAGCAAACATTTTCTACTAATGCTCATGCGATGAGATTCAAATACCCCTTGTAATACACTAGGTGATGTGCCCGTGTATTGCTACAGGTACAAAACTTTATTATTGAAAATTAAAACTTTTGCAGAGGTTTGGGTCCATTGTCCTCATCCCGCATCTGACGGACCATGTAGAGGAATGAAGGCCGAATGGAGCTGCTCCAACCGGCTAGGATCCCACCTTAGAATTGCATGGGGGTAAAGTCAACAAGCTAAAAGAACTATGGCAACAAACATGTTTATTTCTTTTTGGTTGTGCTTCTACGGACTTAGTGAAGAAGTAAACTGAAACAGCCACAAAGGCTACCTCCAGTGATGCTCCAAGCTGCCTAGGAAGGAAGGAAGGAAATAATAAACTGAAACAGCCGCCTAGCTACCAGCATGATATATATGTATATCTGAAATCGAGTACATTGCTTTTAAGCTTGAACTGGTTTAAGGAGCTGTAAACTGCTTGCATGGAAGTTTCGCCTAGCTACCACATATACCGACAGGAAAATTAGGAAACACACAGGGAAATTCGGGTTTCCAGTAGTGAAATATGCGAACCACTTAGAACTGTACAAATTCAAACTCAGATACCTCAAATCTCTTATGCTTAAATACTAGTACACCTATTCTTATCGTGTATCCATAGAATTCCATGAAGTGCAATGTAATCTATACACTTGCAGGTGTGCACAAAGGTATATGTGGGAAGGATGCATCGACACAACACAAAGTGTAAGAAGGGTATATATCAAACAAACAACCACTGTTTACATATTTATATTGAGAACAACAGAGATAGATCACAATATCATATCATGATCTATCTAGGAACATTAATGATTTTCGTCCAATAACTCGCAGGTAACAGCGAAATGCACACACAATAAAAATTAAAGGAAAACAAGTAGCACACGAGATGACGACGAGGCAAGGCCATGTCCGTCTGCTTATCAGCTTATTGTTGTAAGGCTGGAAATGGATATGAGGGGTCGACTGAAGGCACCGAGATTCTTCCAAGTGCAGTAACCGTTGCCCCAGCACGTACGTGCAAAGACTCCTGCGATGGTTTTATTTTTTGGCACCTTGCTGCTGAAAGGAGTACCATTTGGTTATCAGGATATAATTTAAACGAGGTACATTTTGGAATGGATGAAGTGGATTACAATTACAAAAGGACAAGTGTATCTCACCAGTCCAGAGTCGACGCAGAGGCTGAAAGCACGGATATCAAGCTGCCAGGTACGCCCTGTATCAGGAGTAAAAGGTTGGATTACTTTGGCATTGACAACACCATGTGCATAGGCAAACTCTCCAGTCCCACCCACGACTGCCCACTGATTATCTTCTTCGTTTTTAAAATCTCCACGCATCTGAAGGCTGGACCCCTTAAACCTAATCAATCAGAGTATAGACATAATCACAAAATCTGAGCACACAAAACAAATATAAGCTAGTAAAGCGTAATATAGTAGAGAGAAATGCTAAGAACAGCTTGAGAAGACGTGGTAAATTAACCATGTGTCGGTGAACATTATGTCGTGGAGGAATAACCAATTGCCGTCGCTAATACCAGTCCAGACGTGCATGCCTCGTGCACGTCCAACAAGGTTTGCGTCAGCTGCAGGACCATCACGTATGGTAAAGTCATCAACAGCGATATCACCCCACCCGCCCGGAAAAGTGAGAACGATTTTTTCGGTAGGATTTGGTGTGTTCCACGCCCTCTGGTTCATGTATAAGAGGAAGCAATGCTCCTTCTGACAAATGTCCTGGCAATCACCGGACTGATAGTAGGAAGGATTATTTGTAGCGGCCATGGCTGTGGAGGTTATTAGGCAGAGCTGAGCAAGCTAGGATGATTGTGGTGTGTCTGGCTTCGGTTTGGAATTGAGAGGAGTGAACGTGGCAATTTATAGGCATCTTTTGGACGTGACGTGTTCCCATTGAGATTGGTATACGGCTCTGGCAATCACAGTTGGTTGGCCCAAATGTATAATCTGGCTGGATGCTTCTTCTGTGGACAACTCGGCATTGCACATATAGAATGTTTGTGGCCTGTGCAAAAATATGCCCCCGTGAGCAGCCCCTCACCTAACAAAACAAACACTACAAGGAACTATTTAATCCGTGACATAAACATTATGTCACGGATTGATGAAAAACTGTCACAATGTTGTATAATCTAGTCCTCAAACTGATCATGAAGTATAATCTAGGTTCTTAAACTCTTATGTTGCATATTAGGGTCTCCGAACTTTGCTACGACATGCCAGTTCGTTGCTCACGACAAATTAATTACTCGTCCATTGTATTCATCATTCCAAGATCGAGGTAAACTGGAACAGATAGATGCAAAACATCAAAATGAATCTGCAAGGTGCATATAATCAATTCCAGCAGCGTCCCAAATTGATTCTTGAGCATGTACTAATTGGGAACAAGGGCAGGTCGTCCCAAGCCCATGTGAGTGCAACCTCAGCTCAGCATGCAATTGTACCCCATTCAGTTCTTGTCCTGACTCCTGAATCGAATCTCATTGACGTGTACGCATGAGGGTACATATTTGTTGATGATTAGACTCTGCATAGATCTGTTGTGTTGGTGATTAGAATGATGTGCACGCATCAGGGTGATAGAATAAGATACCTAGTCAATATTATTCCGTCAATTCTAATCTTAGAAAGTACTGGAAATTTACAATCTCGAGTCTTGCTCGTCAGTCATAATCCGACGGCTCTGGTGTACGCATCTGGAAATTTGCTATGGCCTGGTGGTGATGCTGCCATGATCCGACGGCTGGTCGGGTGCAGCCAACAACCGCAGCCCGCAAGTGCAATGGGCCTGCTAGGCCAGTTTGTTAGTTTTGAGCAGGGCCAGAAGGAAAAAAAAATGATTGGAGCCCATGACGTGGAGTTGCCGGAGGACGCAGCAAGATACATCTGCGCTCTTCAGTCTGCAATCAAAACGGGATGTGTCAAAGAACAGAAATAACTAGCCATGTCAAAACTAAAACAAAAATTAGAGAACACCAAGAACTACTTTGCCTTTTATCAGTTGGGAATAGGGATGATTTTGTGGAGAGTACTGAAGAAAGTTGTGTGTGGATCGGAGACTCGAATGATAAAAAATTGTGCCCAGAGAGCACATCTGTTTATATACACCAGACTAGGTTTCAACTTTGTTTCAACGTAACTTCCATCCCAAGTTAGGTTATTTGGACTTGAACTTCAGAGTGTTCATAACTGAATGCACAACTCGAGAAGATAGTGCTTCAGCTTCATCGATTCATTTAACACATACTGTTTCAAACCTATTCGAGCCAGGCAACATTCACACCGCAACATATATATATTCTGCACCACAATTATTGGTCTAATTTTCCACCGTCTAGGCTAGGATATGTTGATTGGAAATTGGACAAGTATGTTTAGTAAACGTAACGGTGAAAGTGATGCCCCGGTAGGTTTAGTGAGCATTTGTGTCAGTGTTCTGTGTGCTGGTGGCCGAGTTTAGAACGCATGATCGCCGACGCCTGGTGTAGTGCCTTTTCATCCATGTAATTGGTAGATAGAATATGCGTTAGCCTCCTTGTTTTCTAATCTTCATTTGCCAGGAATGCATGCCATTTATGTTCTCTCTTTGTTGCTCACTCATGTCAAATTTTATCTTTTTGCATATATATGTTCATGGTCTCTCTTTTGCTGCTCACATTAGGTAATGTTAATAAGCAGCACTGCTTTGGCTTCTACAGAAATTGTGTCGATCTGCAGTGAAGTATTATTTATTCAAACCAATAGAGATTGGTGTATAGTTTCCAGCTTAATTAGTGGTATAAATCTCAGGTTTCAAAGGACTTCCGCAAGGAAACATCCAGAGCAGCATCAAGGTTATAGAGATCTTATATGAACTAGGACCCATCGACCTGACGCGTGACGGCCTATAGCTTTTGACTATGGCTACTCATTTCTCGGATTAAATAATAAAACATACCAAACGTCAGGAACGACGTTGCACTGAGTAAAGGGCCAACGCTCGGCAGGCCCATGCCATTCACAACATCCCACCGGCACGCACTGGATCTCCCAACAACGCAAGTGTTACATAATCGCCAACGACACAGCTATATTTTGCTCCATCTCTGATCTGCCCCGGCCTACATTTTGCCGGCAAGCACGTTATTCATCGTAGCACCTGGCAACCATGGATAGTGTCGCCGCCGGCGACGAAGGTCATCAGCTCCATCGGCTTGACAAAGAAAGTGACTGTGGATGACACGAGGCTATAATTCCACACCAGAGAAAATGCTTTATAAATGTGGTAGAGGCCTACACACAATCTTACTATTACTAATTAGAGGCTCCTTTTGGAGGATCCACGTTAATCATCGCGAGACGCGCTAGGAAAAAAGATAAATCCTAGAAAATCTCACAAAACTCAGAAACATCCGGCCATCAGTTTAACAATGGTTGATAACAAGAGCCATTGGATTTATTCTATTTTCTAAAAAATTACCCACCTATGCCATTACGTAATTAGTTAAAAATAACCCCTTAAATCCATATATGAATTACTAACTGTACCATTAAAAAATTAGTCTTCAGTAACTTCTTAATACCTAAATTATCCAGCGTGCATTACATCGCGTTTCCTCTTTTTTTTTTCTTCAACCACGACGTCAGGATCTAGGTTATCAGGCAATCAGGCGTGGAGCCTCCATTGGCCGGAGGCACCTATAGCTACTAGCGAGGAGCAGGCGGCGGCCGTGCCCATGGCAGGTACGCAAGTTGATTAAAGCACTTCAGTTTGCTCTCTGATCCATGCGCACAAGAGGATGCCGTAACTTGCATCTGGCATGCATGCAGGAAATCCACTTCCAACTTTAAATTTCGGCTGTTGTATTGACCCTGAACATCAATTATTCATCGACTACCTCACCAGTAAGTGCTAGATGCGCAAGAGTCTGCTAATGGTAAATAATAAGGGACAGATGCTCACCAATAGTATCAACAGAAGCGTATATACTGATCATCAGGTGATACACATGCATCCATAGGAGGTTTGTCTCTATTCCCTTTGCCCCTATTTAACTATTTTCTTTTGAGTCTCATTGTAAGGATTTATTATGTTGGGTAGAGCCATGAATTCATTACATCGAGGTCCAATCCATATTTTTCCTCCGCTATTTCTTTGTAGTCTTTAGTTGTTCAGTATTAGTATGTTTTATTTAGTTAATGAAGAACAGATAATTTATGAATGTAGTGCCATGTGCCATCCATCCAAAAGAACCTGTTCAAAGCTTTTAGCTTATGTGGGGCCCTCTACATTAATTCCATCCCTCTTCTACTTCGCATGGGTTCGCTTATCAACCAGTTCTATAATCCAACTACATGCAGAGAGAGGTTGAAAGATACGTTCCCCTTATTACCTCACCTGAAAAAAAACAAAATCACATCAGTAATAAGGGGTAGCTATGTTAATTTCCTATAGCACTTTCGTTCAAAAAAAATCCTATAGCACTAATAAGCCTTAATATTCCTAGCTAGAGGGACATATTTAACACAACAAACAACAACTAATTTATGGTTAAAACAACCTTCAATACAATGTATACTTTCATATTTTCATATATGTTCATTACATTTAACTATATCACACATTACAACTTGGAAACAGTGTCCATGGGCTTCCGTTTAGATGATGAATGTCCTTTAATCTCTTATTTCTTCTTTAGGAAGATTTGCTATGTCATCAAAATTTCTTTAACTCTCACTCAGACTAGCCTAATGGCATGCAAATAAATCTGGCTTAGTTTATAATTTACCAAAGAATTGTTATGCCAGTTAATATGATATTGTATCATAAGCACACTTGGGCACGCGAGCGTTAAGAACAGAGAGCAAACACAACATGTTGGGCACAAGAGAGACCTTAAAACAATTAATTAATAAGGACAAGATCCAAAAGAAAAGGATATGGTGATATATCGGCGTGACCTGAGATAAACTTTCACCTACAAACACCAAAACCCGAGGGAGGAAAATAGCAAAAGAATGAAGGTGGGGAGCCATGGTGATTCGATGGCTAAACATGTCCACAGTGGAAAATGCATACTACATGTATAATATATTAGCATTAAAAATTTAATCCAGGATATAACCTTTTTGTTCTTAGCCCATCTCCAACATTTGATTCGTCCAAATTACCCCTTGCTAACACTTCACAAATTTAGCACCTACACTGGCCAACAAAGACCCTTGCAAACAAACGTGCCAGGCATATATGCCCTCAATACTAGCTGGAGTAGTGTACTTCTATAGTGGGACAAGTTAATGAAAGTCAAATTAGTCATTCTCTTTTTCTAAATTGTCTGAAAAGGGTCAAAACCTAGCCTTATTATGAGGCATAGCGTATGGAAGCGAAGTAGACCGATTGAACATGATAAAATAGATGAGCTAAAGCAATTTCTAATTAACAGTGGCTCCAAATCTATGAGGTTAAGGGCTGTCTCTTATACACATCTTGCCCCTAAATCTTTATGTAAATTGTTCATATATGTCATTTAAAAAATAAAAAACACCAATCATTATTAAAAATAACTCATAAATATGCATATAAATTACCAACGTACCTCTATTGTTTAAAACATACGGAAGTACTACTATTTATGCCTCTTAATAGTATCAATTTTTTCTATGTTAACATAGAAAACTAATGTTTTAACTAAATGGATGTCAAAACACATGTTAATCCCATACGAAGGTGTAAGGGAAAGAGAAAAACTATTACTGGGATAGGAAAATCATGTAGATGATTTGGTAACTAAAGTCTATCACAACCTTAAAGATATAATAAAAATGTACATATGAGTATTGTGTTAATTATTAAAAAATAGGAGAGAAAATTTAGTCAATTTTAATTGGTTGTGGATCCAAAAATAGTGTTTAATATTTTAATACTTATATTTCCTAAAGTTTATTAGCCCGTGCGAGAGCACGGGTTGATGGACTAGTCTCTCACAAATCTCGATCGAAATATGCACCTATGAAAACTGAATGGTACTGAATTCAGCCTGGAGGACCCTTTCCAGGTACTTAAGGGTTTCCAAGAGCGACCCCATTAGATCATGTACTAATTAACGTTATCATGTCACATATCTAGCAGATTAATTAACTTCTTAAGATATTCCATTCTTTTGAATTTAACCCACAGGATCATCCATTCTTTTGAATTTATCATGTGAAGGATATAATTGTTTTCTAGTAGTGTGGTCATGTCTACTCTATCTTTAATCTTTACATTTACTAAATTTACATATATATTTTTTGTATAGTACATGATCTAGATATTGACCAACAAAACTGGTATAGAAATTAATAAGGCTCATGCTGAATAAAATAATTTACTCAGGCATGATTTTGAGAGATGCAACTTCCAACTGCCTTTACAAGCAACTACTCCTAATTGACATGGCGTTTAATGATACGGACGAACTGCACGTACAATGCAGCTTGGCATGGGGAGCGCAGTGGAGACGCTGTGTGGGCAGGCGTACGGCGCCCAGAGATACGACATGCTGGGCATCTACATGCAGCGCGCCACCGTCGTGCTCCTCGCCACCGCGATCCCACTCGCCGCGATGTACATCTTCTGCCGCCCACTCCTCGTCCTCCTCGGCCAGTCGCCGGAGATCGCCGCCGCCGCCGCCATCTTCGTCTACGGCCTGATCCCGCAGATCTCCGCCTACGCCGTCAACTTCCCCATCCAAAAGTTCCTGCAGGCGCAGAGCATCATGGCGCCCAGTGCTTTCGTATCAGCCGCGACGCTCGTCATCCACGTCGGACTCAGCTACCTCCTCGTGTACAAGCTTGGGATGCGTCTCCTCGGTGCTTCACTGATGCTCAGCGTCAGCTGGTGGGTCATGGTGTTCGCCCAGTTCACGTACATCGTCACCAGCCGGTGCTGCAGCCTGACATGGATAGGCTTCTCGTGGCAGGCCTTCTCCGACCTGCCGGAGTTTTTCAAGCTTTCCGTTGCGTCGGCTGTGATGCTGTGCCTTGAGGTTTGGTATTTCCAGATACTCGTTCTTATGGCCGGCATGCTCAAGGACCCAGAGATTGCATTGTCTTCTCTGTCAATCTGGTAATTTTATAATGTTTTCATTCATTAATTAAGACGTTGCGCGCTTTTCTTTTTTTTTGTCACTGTCGTGGATTGGTGACCATGTCTTCATGCTGCATTTTGTAGAGAAATAGTTTATGTGGTGAATATATAATGGTATTAGTTGATCAAATAATTAAAGAGGAATTTATATATATATATATATATCATGTGCTGCAGCATGACAGTTTCTGGGTGGCTGATCATGATGTCAGTTGGATTCAATGCAGCAGCCAGGTAAATGAAAAAGGGAATGTGATCTTGTCCTTCAGCTTTAAAGCACTTGTCAAGAAGATTAATTATTAACCTGAGCGAAAAAACTATTTTACTTGTTCAGTGTAAGGGTGGGCAATGAGCTCGGTGCCGGCAACCCCAAGTCAGCAGCATTCTCTGTTGTGGTAGTCACCCTGCTGTCATTCATCCTGTCGGTGATAATCTCTGTGATCGTTCTGATCTTCCGTGACCACATCAGCTACATCTTTACTGAGGGCGATGACGTGTCGCAAGCCGTGTCCCAGTTGACGCCACTTCTTGCTTGTACCATCGTCCTCAATGGCATCCAACCCGTCCTATCTGGTAAAAAAACCAAGATCACGTTGTACTAACTTTCATATTCATGTATAACCTGTTAACTCTCTCAATGTTAATCCTTACTGATTCAAATAATTTGAATAGGGGTGGCTGTTGGTTGCGGATGGCAAGCATTCGTCGCATATGTAAACGTGGGCTGTTACTACGTCGTCGGGGTTCCACTCGGCTGCCTTCTTGGGTTCTACTTCGACCATGGAGCCCCAGTAAAACTCTTATTCCTGACGGGTTTTAGGATGCCTTTAATGATTTGTGTTTTGTGTAGCATTTGAGAAATGACAGTATGTTTACCGGAAATTCAGGGTATCTGGATCGGCATGATTGGGGGCACCCTGATGCAGACCTTGATCCTAACGTGGGTTACCATCCGGACAGACTGGAACAAAGAGGTATGATTTTGCTAGTTTTTATCAAGAAAAAATAGATTTAAGCCTTTTCCACACACACACACACACCATGATATGGTAGTTAAATAGTTTCTCCGTTGCGGCATAGTAAAAGATAAGAGTGTGCCTCCTAATTGTATGACTGGGATGAAAACAGTTGTGGAACAGAATATATAGTATATGGATTTGGTTATGGATGTGGATTTTTTGGATCTCAGAAATGGTATGTAGATGGATAAACTTCAGAGCAGTAGCTAATTAAAATAGTCGGATAATACATTCTTCTTGGTGCAGCCTTTTGAGGTGATCAATAATAAAGTAATGGTAACAGAGGTAAAACAAAATACAAATTCATATTGTTGCCATCCGTAAAATTCAGTTTTGTATCAAATCAGATCGAATACAGAAATTAGCCGCAACACTTTCACCCCTAATGTAGCTTGAGTCTAAAAAGAACATGGACATAGATCCCTCGATCGAACTCTCAATAATGTCATTTTTATTAGAAACTAATAAATGTCTCCTGTTGCTAATAAGCAGTTATTTTATTTTTAGATTATTTTCTCCCACTATGTAGACTGAGAGTCACAACAATGCCTAGAGGACAAATAGATATATTTCGTAATTTAGATGCTTGAAGTTAATTTGAGATGGTGTTGCACGAATCAAATGAACCAGGCCAGACATAACATAATGCTCTTCATTTCCTCTTTTGAGTGCAGGTGCAAGAAGCCATGAGAAGATTGAACAAGTGGGAAAATGAGGATTCTCAATTGCCAGAGCAGTGACGGATTACGGATCAGAGCTAGGATATAGTGCCATCTAGAGAATAAAATGAGAAATGGCGGGGCTGCGTGCTTATGCCTGTCTCAGTAGAGAGTTTTAATTTTTTATAGTCTAATTTAAACAAGGTTTGACTCAAACCTTGTCCAAAACGACTTTCTTTACCAATCACCTAATTTGAAGCAAGAAGAAGTTGGAGTCCTCTCCGATTTGTGTGACCCATGCACTTCCATTCTGCTAGCTGTGCTAAAAGAACCGAGCCCAAGAATAATGGGCCATGGTGGAGCTCTGATGCTCATAGTGGAGAAAAGAGGGAAGCTGAATCTGGGCTGGACAGACGAGAAGAGACATCGACAGCTGGGCCTGATCGACCAATAGAAAAAGAAAGATAAAAAGGAAAAACATAAAGCATGAGCTATGCCGAGCTTTTTGATTGACTGCATTATCGCGACAGGGGCGGTCCTAGCATATGGAGGTGCGTGTACACGTGTACCCAAAAATTTTAGACAAACATTATAATCTCACATGCAAAACGTACTCCCTCCGTCTCATGAAGACTGTACTTCTGAGATTCAAAAAATCCCATAAAAGAGTGCTCTCATAGCGTTTGAATCACTTATGAGTTCATGTTACCATTACCAGGCACAAATCATTAACTAGCACTTCACTCCTAAAAATAAGGTGCTGGCCACAAAAACCGATAAACCAACCAACTCGAATTAATGCAAATCCTTCAATTAATAAGGGGTACTATGGTTATTTATCGCTTCCACTAATTTGTCCGATAATATCTCGAAGTGCAATATTTCAGGGACGGAGGGTGTATGAAAATAACTTCGCTTTACTTTAGTTTCTATACACCATGACTCTGGCAAATATAGGGCAAATATAATATTGTACAAAAATAATCATTGTGGTAAACTTCTCATCAATCCAGGCCAGTAGTAATAACTGATGAACAATAGAATCATTTTATTTGTTTCCATTATTCTTTTCACCCAGTCACAAATGAACTTAGGCATAGGATTAGCAATTCCTAGGGACAAGGAGAAGCTTCTCCTTTCGGCGAAGTGTCAACCCGAATGACTCAGCCATATCAACCCCTGTACTACTACCCTGTATCATATTGGGCACATCCCAATCAAAATGGTACATGAGATTTGCTAACATAACCTCCATGGTTGCAAACCCAAAATTCATCCCCGGGCAAATCCTTCGGCCAAATCCAAATGGCAGAAACCGGAGATCTTTACCCTTCATTTGGGTGTCCACAGCACCAGCTTCTTGCAGAAACCTTTCAGGCATGAAATCCTCTGGGCTATCCCAAAATGATGGATCTCTTCCGAGGGCCCAAGCATTTACAAGGACACGTGTTTCAGAGGGGATCGTGTATCCATCGATCTTGCAATCAGCCGTGGAGAAGTGTGGGAGCAGGAAGGGTGCTGGTGGGTGCAAGCGCAACGTCTCTTTAATGGTTGCCTTTAGATATGGCATGCTGCTAAGGTCCTCCTCCCTTATCATGTCTAACTTTTTACCTTGTTCAGATGTGCACATCCTTACCTCTTTTTGCAGTTTTTTCAATATGTGTCTGTTGTTCATGAGCTCAGCCATGCCGTATTCCAACGTCAGATAAGATGTTTCAATGCCTGCCTCAAACATGTCCTGTTTAGATCAGACGATGGAATTTAGTTTTGATTAATTATATCATGTATAAGTAGTACGTTATACACTACTATGAATCATGGAAACTATGAATTCTTATATATCTTCAAACGATCGATGTATATTTCAACCTATGTGCCGGAGAATTATTTTAACTCAATTATCTGTAATGCGAAAACTGGAACTTAGTTAATTACCACCAAGATGGCCTTGACGTTATCAGTAGTGAGACCATACTCTTCCTTCAGCGAGAGCAAAAGATCAATGAAGCGTACGAAAACAGTGAGATCAGTAACAGTAGACTATATTAACAATTTAACATCGTTCGGGGAGAATGAATCAGCATGGTGTAGTGTTTACCTCTTCCAGACGACCACGGCTGAGGGTCTGCACCTTCTTGGCGCTGAGCATGTGGGTGGTCAAGAGCTTCCTGGCCTGCCGCCAGTACTCGCCGTAGGGCGCAAATGCGATGTCGGTGCAGCCGTAGTGGATGATGTCGGCGGCCATGGACGGTGGCCGGGAGGCAAAGATGTGGTCATTGGTGCGCAGGACGGCCTCGGCGGCGGCCGGCGAGGACACGAACAAGGTCGGCACGGCGCCGATGCGGAGGAGCAAGAGGCCATTGCGGCCATACTTGGCATCGAGGTCCCGGATGGAGATGTGGGTCTGGGGGCCGATGAGGTGGAGGTGGCCAATAATGGGCAGCTTGCCCGGAGGTGAAGGAGGGAGCTGCTGCTTATTAGTGTTCCTTCTTACTAAAGACAGACGAACGATGAGTAGGAGAAGAACGAAGAGTAGTGCTGCTTGTGTGGATGCACCATGGATCACGGCGAGCTGCAGGTAGTGATACGCTGCTTCAAGAGCCATGGCGTACGTCCTGAACTGGTAAACAACTGATCACGAAGCTAACGATGCATAGAATGGCTGGGTTGGGACCTCTATATAGGATCACGGCAAGCTATAGAGTATTTAATTACTTCATGGATTTTTGGTTGGTGTCCTGCAAGGAGTATTGAGCTTGTTAGTTGGTGCTTGATATATGCGGCCTGGCTGAGACCACGTGTGTTGCCCCGTGGTGCCATATTCAAAATTCTGTATAAAGAAGAAAATACAGTATTTCATATGGTAATTATTATTATTTGCTTGAGTGCATATATTGCTACTGCGATAATGGTTTTAAAGATGGATGGTAACCCCTCCATCTTGTTATTTATCCTCCTCTGCCTCAAGACATATGGAAATAGTTGATTCCTTTTCTGCACAGGTGCAATCGATCAGAACGCGTGTGTTGCCGTCCCCTCTATGCAGCAGTGGCGGAGAGCTAGCTAGCATTCTATACCACAGTGTGTTCGGTGAGTAAAAAAGCTATTCTCATAAGAAGAATTCATGTACATATAGAAACCGTATACCTAATATAAAAAAGATTTAGAAAAAATATTGCTATGCCAAAGAATACCTCTCCCGCCACCCCAGCCTCCATGGCAAACCATTTTGAAAAGCTTTGGTAACTAAAAAAACCAAGTTTTTGTTTGTAAAGTTTTGAAAAGCTGTGGTAGAGAAACATTCACTCAAAACCTTTAATAAAAATGTTATCCAAAAGTTTCGATAGAAATGGGCAAAGGCCTTTTTGTTATATTGCCTTCGTTGGACCAGCACGCATGTGCATGCACTAGCAATTTTTTGAAAATACCTTTCATCCATAGACTCAAAAGCAACTGCATCAGAAAATGTTTTTTCTAAAGCCGGTTGGTTTGTTACGCGAACCATCTATGAGAATAATGTCAATATCAGAATTTTTCGGTTAGTGAATTAATCGTAGATAAGTCAATAAGGTTTTTATGGTGGAACCTGCCCCACCCTTGTTCACATTTTTTAAAATTTATTTTAGGATTTAACCGGTGCTAATTTTTCAGTGGTAGACGACATGCCCATCCACAACGAGTCGCTTGTGGTGACTTCATCAATCTTGACAAATACTGGACGAGTCTCTCGGAGGTGCCCATAGATGTGTTTTGCGTGCCTATAGTCATATGGGTGAATGTGTGTGTGCCGTGAGCTTGTGCATCTATACTAATCTTTCACCTAAAAAAGGAAGACGTTCTGGGTAAGTTTTTTTTGGAAAAGGGATGCTTTATTAATTTTCAGTTGAATACATCGAGGTGATACATCCACCTGAAAACAAGTTCCCGGCCTCTGCCATTACAGCACACAGCCCAATAAAAGTTTGAAACAAAACCAGACACTACTAACAGCCAATCCTACAACTAGACTGCCATCCAAATGCCCGGCCAAAACAAGCCTTGGCCACTTGAACCAAGAAGAGCGACGCCGCTGCAAGAGTGTCCTTCAATGATGGCGGTTGAAGGATAGCCCACGAATGGAGCCAATGCGACGTTGCGAATATGACCTGTAAAAAATTTGGAGTTTTATTATCAAAAACCGCTGCGTTTCGACATCGCCAGACCGCCCAACATAAGGCCGACGTGCCCACAAACACTAGAGGTTTAGAATTTAGTGGAACTAGGTTAAGCCATCCATTAAACATATTATTCACACTAAGTGGTTTAGGTAATCCCCAAGCTGTGAGCACGTCCGCCATCGTATCCTGTTTTTTGCGAGCAATGCTATACAATTGTGGATATTGATCACGAAGAGGTCTGTTTCCTAGCCATTTATCTTCCCAGAATCTTATCTGTGACCCATCTTTTATAATAAATGATCCAAATTTTAAG
>OAMR01000733.1:41353-59331 GCA_900205405.1 Echinochloa crus-galli | reverse complement strand
AAGCGAAAATACAGACTTGCTCGATGGAATATCCTATGCTTACCAAAGGAACAAGGGGGATTAGGAATTCACAACCTAGAACTCAAAAACACAGCATTGCTCAGTAAATGGCTGTATCGTTTGTTGACATCAGATGGTACCTGGCAACAGATCCTACGCAATAAATATCTAGGGGCCAAACCGTTGGTTCAGGCTCAATGGAAAAGCGGGGACTCTCACTTCTGGGCGAGCCTGATGAAGGTCAAAAATGATTTCTTAAAATTTGGATCATTTATTATAAAAGATGGGTCACAGATAAGATTCTGGGAAGATAAATGGCTAGGAAACAGACCTCTTCGTGATCAATATCCACAATTGTATAGCATTGCTCGCAAAAAACAGGATACGATGGCGGACGTGCTCAGCACAACGATCCCAGATATTTCCTGGCGCCGAGATTTGATTGGTCCTAAATTGGTAATGTGGAATAACCTAGTGGCACGATTGGGAAACGTAGAACTCACAGATGACAGGGATGATTTTCAGTGGAGTCTGGATCGGAAAGGTGTTTTCTCGGTTAAAACACATTACCTGGCTCTAATCCATCAAAACATCCCAAGAACAAATACTAGGTTATGGAAATAAAAAATTCCATTAAAAGTCAAAATCTTTATGTGGTTTCTCAGAAGAGGAGTTATACTTACTAAAGATAACCCTGCCAAGCGTAATTGGAATGGTAGTAAAAAATGTTGTTTCTGTCACGAAAACGAAACTATACAACATTTGTTTTTTGATTGCAGACTCACACGTATGGTATGGGCTTCGGTTTATGCAGCTTGGGGATTACCTAAACCACTTAGTGTGAATAATATGTTTAATGGATGGCTTAACCTAGTTCCACTAAATTCTAAACCTCTAGTGTTTGTGGGCACGTCGGCCTTATGTTGGGCGGTCTGGCGATGTCGAAACGCAGCGGTTTTTGATAATAAAAGGCTCGCCCAGAAGTGAGAGTCCCCGCTTTTCCATTGAGCCTGAACCAACGGTTTGGCCCCTAGATATTTATTGCGTAGGATCTGTTGCCAGGTACCGTCTGATGTCAACGAACGTTCTGGGTAAGTAAATATCAAACATTTTGTTTTCATCCAAGTAGACCCCAGAAGGTATCATACACCCGGCAGGAGCGCCACAAATAAGCTTTTAGCGCTTAAAACTGCAAATCTACATTTTACGCTTTGTTTCGATTAAATAACGCAGGGGAAAATTTTCCGTAGAAAATGCTACCACCGCTCTTGCCATCCAAGGCCATTTCACACAAACTTTAGTTATGCTCTTCAAGTTTTAGATCCCGTGACGTGCCGCCTCACATGATACTTATTGTTTTAGAGAAGGAAATATCTCTTACCTCTACGGCACACAGCCAACCTCAAATGATAAGATACTTATTTGATCCACTTCTTGCTCACCTATTTCCAAAGGAACCAGCTAAGGAAATCACCACTAGTTGAGGCAGATTGTTTATGGAACGGCCTCACAAAAAAAATTTCCTTGAGGAAGCCACAGGGGGTTTCCACCATCTACATATAGGCAGAAGGCAGCTCGTGTAGTGCGCAACCTATAGAAAGAAGTGCTTTGTGTTTCGAAAAATAGTCTCTGTAACACTGCATTGGGAAACAAACCATACCACAAATGGGATTCTATACATTGCCAGACGCCAGTTGATAAACGCCATATATCCTGTAGGTTGGGAAACCTTATCAAATTTACGGAACTACGTGCTGAGCCAGCTCTTGAGCTTGCGTGGAAAAAACTGTAAAGGCAAGGGGCTTCGAACCCAGAGATAGTATTTGGGAAGGTCCAAATTCAGGGAGCCATAAATAATCCTGAACACAAGCAAACTTGGTTCATAAAACTTGGAAACAGTGTTATGGATATAAAGCTTCGTAAATATTACAAATAATGTAAAAAACAGTCATTGGAGTTCAAGAACCTCGCAGGTAGTATAGCGCGATTTAAGATTTTTTCATTCTAGACTAGAAGCTAATTTGCGCTTTAACTAAAACCAATACTCTGGTTCCACATTTTGTATAGGGGTATATAAGACTACTAAAGAATTCCTCATGGCAGTCTGCAAAGAGGTAAGGTCTGCCCCAAGATCAATGACAAAGATCCATAATTCGGCAGACTAGAATCATGGGGCACGATGATATAAGGGATGGCCTATTTTTGGAACTATTTTCGCGCAGATCTGTGCACGTGAAAGACAGATGATTCATGCAAGCTGGTAGGATCAGGATCCTAAGACCCTACCACTGATCGGGAAACCAAGTTGCATGCAAGTTGGTCAGTCGATGTGATTGCTCGACACTGTATTAGTGAGTCATTGTGGACAGCATGGCCCGTGTGTTTAATAATATGAAACAACATGATTTGGACATATGTGATGTGTGGACGATAGTATCAAGAAATTGATAGGTGTTTTTTTTTCTTCTGCTAGCTATTAACGCAAGTGTGTACAAGGACCAGATAATGTTTTTGCACGGGTATGGACCAGATAAGGTTGCTTCACCGTTCACTAAATTTTGTAGTATGTGGTGTCAGGGTAATCATATGCAATATATATAGATCGACCATGGCTGAGTTGGGTAGATCTGACAAGTTCACTTTAGGGTGTTACATTTTTAACACTAGTGATTGACTTCACAGTGTGGCTCGTTTCATTTGTTCCTAACTCCTCAGGTAATTATCAATGTTTGGTACTTTATTACTTTAAAATATTATAGTTTCATCATGTGACATGGTACTTAGAAACAATTTTGAAGTTCATATATTTGTTTTACATGTATTTATGCAAAAAGGTAGATATTTTAATTTATGGTTTAAATATTTCAAAAATAAACTCAGCTACGTAAATGATTTGTGCAAACAGTTAAAGGATATTGTTGACACCAAAAATTGGCACCAGGAAGACACTGACATGTGGGCCGGATTTGGTAGAAGGATGCCATTCGGCTAAAAGGGTTTTTTCTGAAGCATTCGGCAAAGATGCTCTGCAGTCGGGAACGCGTCGCTATTCGGCTGGAATATTCGGCAGAGATACTCTGCGGTCGGGAATGCGTCATCATTCGGCAGAGGCAAGGAACTTTAAAGACAAAAATGTGAGGAAATTTTACCAATCATTGGAGCATCGGCAGGACCTGTACTGATTGCTGGCTGTTGTTCTTTGGACTGAAATCAAAAAGAAACAAAGCTGAGCAAAACACCAAAAGCATTATAGTCAAAGAAAAAGGACTCTGACCTTGGTTTTGCTACTTGTTCTTTTCTTCTTTACAACTGAGGGAGCAGTTATAAGGAGAGTCTCATTTGGCCGACATAAGAAAAACTCTAGAATGCACCAGGAAGCATGGGCTTAAGATGAACCCGAACAAGTGTGCTTTTGGAGTTTCGGCTGGAGAGTTTCTGGGATTTTTGATACATGAAGGAGGAATAGGAAGATAGTGTGGAGCAAGGAACCAGTTACAATGACTCAAAGATGGATCAAACAGATGAAAGGAACATATGATTTTGATGTGACTAAGGCAGACAAATTGTTTGAGTTCCTGGTGAAAGAAGGCCGAATCAAATTGCCAGAGGGGCATTCTATGCTTCGGCCCGATGGAGTGAAAGATAAGAGGTACTGTGGGTTTCATGATAGAAATTCTCATTCCATTAATGAATGCAGAGTCTTTAGGATGAAGATTCAGAAAGCTATCCAGGAAGGACATCTGAAATTCGACAACAAGATGAAACTGGACAGTAACCCTTTCCCTCAGAATATGATCGGGTTCTCGGTTAATATGATAAATGCTGTTCCATCTGGAGAAAAGGGAAGATTGAAAGTTTTAACCTCAAAGAAGGCAAAGCAGGATGGTTCAGTTGATCCTACTCGGCAGATCACAATTGAACAGATTCGCCAGAAAGATCTTCGGTTCCCAAATAGCCGATTTGAAGTGGGAGAATCCTCTAAACCTAGGGTTACTACACGCATTCTCCTCAACAAGTGGCAGCGTCAGCAAGAAAAGGAGCGTTTTCAAAGGCGTAAGTATGAGGAGGAGAAAAGAAGACATGAAGAAGAAAGGCACAGGGAAGAACAAGAGGAATTTATCCGAAAACAAGAACGTGCTCATTGGGGATGTGCTTTCTTCAGGCACTGTTGGAACGAAGGCTTAAAGCTTCCCACGTGGGATAATTGTCCCGAATGCAACGATGGATATGTTGAGTATAGGCACAATGATGTCAATCGCCGATCTGTCCATGAAAGAATTGGCAGGATGCATCCTAGTGATGATCGGCGTTTTAATGATCAACCAAGAAAGAGGCATGCTGATTACAGGTGGGTTGATCATGAAGAAGAAGAAGATCATGCTTATGTTTGGCAAGAAGGACAATGGTGTCCACCTGGCTTGAGGAAAAGCCAAAAGAGAAGAGTACAACGTTTGAGGAATCAAGAATTAAAGCAAGCAAGGCCTAAGATGAAATCAATATGGCGTCGAAAGGACAAGCCTGAAGAAGATGGTCATTCGGCTCCTACATGCATGGTATGCTTTTTGCCGAATGAATTTATGGCTCCCACTGATCAAGTTGTGCAGGAGGAAGCGTTGTCAGAGGTAGATGAAGTCGAACAGCTAATGGCACAATTGATGCTCAATAAGCAAGCTGTCTTTGAAAAGCCAATCCAGAATCGACATATGAAGCCATTATATTTGAAAGGATTTGTCAATGGGAAGCCTTTAACCAAGATGTTCGTCGATGGTGGAGCTGCTGTGAATGTGATGCCATATACTACATTTAGGAAGCTTGGCATGGGCCCTGGAGATTTAACACCAACGAGCATAATTCTAAATGATTTTGCTGGAAATCCTTCAGACACCAAAGGCTGTGTTCATGTAGAACTGATGATTGGATCCAAAGTGCTGCTCACAACTTTCTTTGTCATTGAGGGCAAAGGGGCATATAGTTTGCTGCTTGGAAGAGATTGGATTCATGCAAATTGCTGTATCCCATCAACCATGCATCAACAGCTCATTCAGTGGATAGATGATGAGGTGGAGATTGTCCAAGCAGATGATTCAATAAGCGTGGCAAATATGGAACCAGCTTTTTGGGAATATCAAGGCATAGATTGTTTCTCAGGCAAAGACTGGGGAGAAGGTCCTGTTGCACCAGCCAGCAGTGATCAACAGCCGATCAAAGCAGTCGGCTCTCATAGTAATTTTTAATGGAGAATCCAATTGATGGAACTGATGGAAAATTAGGACGTGGATTTGTGTCGGCCGATAAATTGGAAGAAGTGGACATTGGAGATGGTGACAAGCCAAGGCCGACATTTATCAGTGCTAACTTGGATTCGGTTTTCAAAGAAAAGTTGGTGACATTGTTAAAAGAATACAAGGACTGCTTTGCTTGGGATTATTCGGAGATGCCTGGTCTAGACCGTTCTATTGTTGAGCATCGGTTGCCAATCAAACCTGGATACAGACCTTACAAGCAACCACCCCGAAAAATCTACAAGGAAGAAGTGTTGGCCGATGTGAAAAAGGAGATTGAAAGATTACTAGATGCAAATTTCATTCGGCCATGTAAATACGCGGATTGGATCTCTAATATTGTTCCTGTCTATAAGAAAAATGGAAAGATGAGGGTTTGCATAGACTTTAGAGACTTAAACAAGGCTACACCCATGGATGGATATCCAATGCCTGTTGCTGATTCATTGGTTGATGCTGCTGCTGGATACAAAGTGCTCAGTTTCATGGACGGTAACGCAGGATACAATCAGATTTATATGGCATTGGAAGATATAGTAAAGACAGCTTTCAGGTGTCCTGGACACATAGGGTTGTTTGAGTGGGTTGTCATGACCTTTGGATTGAAAAATGCCGGTGCAACTTATCAAAGGGCTATGAATTATATTTTTCATGAGTTGATCGGCAAGATTGTGGAAATATATATTGATGATGTAGTGATCAAGTCACTGGATCATGAGTCTCATTTGGCCGACATAAGGAAAACTCTAGAATGCACCAGGAAGCATGGGCTTAAGATGAACCCGAACAAGTGTGCTTTTGGAGTTTCGGCTGGAGAGTTTCTGGGATTTTTGATACATGAAGGAGGAATAGGAGTTGGTAAGAAAAGCATGAAGGCAATTGATGAAATTGTTCCTCCAACTAATCTTAAAGAGCTACAATCACTGCTTGGCAAGATAAATTTTGTGAGAAGATTCATATCAAACTTGTCACAAAAGGTGTTGCCCTTTTCCTCACTATTGAAAATAAAAAAGGATCAAAAGTTTGTATGGGGTGACGAACAACAGAAGGCTTTTGATGAAATAAAAGAGTACATGAAGAAGCCACCAGTATTGGTGCCTCCACAATTGAACAAGCCTTTCAAGTTGTACGTGGCGGCCGATGCCCAAACTATTGGATCGGCCCTCATTCAAGAATTTGAAGGGAAGGAAAGAGTAGTTGCATACCTTAGCCGAAAGTTACTAGACCCGGAGACAAGGTATTCGGCTATAGAGAAGCTTTGCTTATGTGTTTATTACTCATGTACAAAATTTCGGCACTATTTGCTAAATGCCGAATGCGTTGTACATTCAAAATTTGATGTAATTAAGCACATGTTGTCAATGCCAATTTTGAATGGAAGGATTGGCAAATGGATTTTGGCCTTATCTGAATTCGAATTAAGGTTTGAATCGGCAAAAGCTGTCAAGGGGCAGATTATTGCTGACTTCATTACTGAACATCATGATACATCAATAAATTTGCTTAACATTATTCCTTGGGTATTATTCTTCGATGGATCTTCATGCGACAAAGGTGGTGGAGCAGGTATTTTATTAATTTCACCCAAAGGAGAAACATTTGAGTTTGCTATTCCCATTCAATCTACTGTTACTAACAATCAGGCTGAGTATGAGGCATTACTCAAAGGGCTCCAATATTTGAAAGAAGCAAAAGCCATTGCAGTTGAAATTTTTGGAGATTCAGAATTGGTCATAAAACAATTGAATGGTGAATATGAATGCAAAAGTGATATCTTGAGGAATTACTATGAAGAATGCAAAGAAATATTGAAGAGCTTTCGGTCAGTAATTCTACAACACATTCCTAGAGGGGATAATGGAGAGGCAAATAGATTGGCCCAAAGTGCATCAGGTTACAGAGAAAATCAAGAGGTATTTGCTACTGATGACTGTGCTTTCGGGAGTAGTTTGGCAGAAGGTGATTGGAGGAAAGAAATTGCCGATTATTTGGAGAATCCATCCCAGAAGGTTTCTAGAAGACTCAGGTATAAAGCTATAAAGTTTGTTCTTCTTGATAAAGATTTATATTATAAATCCCTGGACGGAGTATTATTACGTTGCTTAAATCAAGAAGAAGCAAAGAAGTTGATGAGTGAAGTGCATGATGGATTATGTGGAGCACATCAGTCAGCTTACCGAATGAAGTGGGTTATTAGAAGAACTGGATATTACTGGCCGACAATGTTGGAAGATTGCTTTGAATATTATAAGGGATGTCAAGACTGTCAGAAATTTGGAAACATTCAGAGAGTTCCAGCATCGGCTTTGAATCCCATTATCAAGCCATGGCCATTCAGAGGATGGGGAATAGATTTGATTGGCCAAATAAATCCTCCATCGAGCAAGGGGCATAAGTTTGTACTTTTAGCAACAGATTATTTTACCAAGTGGGTTGAGGCAATTCCATTAAAGAAGGTGACGTCGGAGAATATGGTTGAATTTGTTAAAGAACACATCATTTACAGATTTGGGATTCCTCAGACAATCACCACTGATCAAGGGACTCAATTTACATCTTCAGAATTCAGAGATTTTGCTGAAAGTATGGGCATCAGATTGTTAAATTCTTCTCCTTATTATGCCCAAGCTAATGGTCAGGCAGAGGCTTCTAACAAGATTATGATTAAAATTATACAGAAGAAGATTGATCAGAAGCCGAGAAAGTGGCATTCGGTACTCAGTGAGGCTTTATGGGCTTACCGAATGGCTCCACATGGGGCTACACAGACGTCTCCCTATGAGTTGGTGTATGGGCATCATGCTATCTTGCCATGGGAAATACAATTAGACTCAAGGAGAATAAAGTTGCAAAAGGATTTAAGTTCTAAAGATTATAAAGATTTAATGATGGATGAATTAGAAGATTTGCATATGATTCGTCTCAGGGCTTTGGAGAATATTGAGAAGAACAAAATGCGAGTTGCTAAGTATTACAATAAGAAGGTGAAAGTTAAGCAATTTACAGAAGGTGATTTAGTCTGGAAAGCGATATTGCCGATTGGAACCAAATATGCAGCATTCGGCAAATGGTCTCCAAATTGGGAAGGTCCTTTCAGAGTGGTTAGATGCGTGCCTGGAAATGCATATATTTTGAAGACATTATTGGGAGAAGAATTTGCTTCTGCTATAAATGGAAGATATTTGAAAAGGTATTATCCCAGTGTTGAAATCGATCGGTGATTGATATATTAATTTGCCGAACAGCCGATTTTCGGGAAGAAATCGCCTTCAGAACAAATGTTGACAGAAAAGGAAAATGGCCAGTACTGAATGTATTGCCCTTAGCACAAAAATATACTACATCAGATGTTCATGCAAGATCACAAAAGATAAGTTTTATTGCCGAAATTCCATAAATCCCTAGTACAAACTACTGGAAGAGCCTGTTCAAAACAGACTGGGGATGAATGGAATCGGCAATGGCAGCACCATGGCCATCAAGACGATCAATGGAGGCGTCAATGTCATCGATGTCTTCTGGGTTGCTGTTGGCGAAACCAACCGGCATCCTGGAATAGTCAGTGCCGGTGTGCGTCGACATGGCAACGAGACCCGTAGCGACGCCCAGGCGAACGCCATGGGAAAGAGATAGTGTGGAGCAAAGAACCAGTTACAATGACTCAAAGATGGATCAAACAGATGAAAGGAACATATGATTTTGATGTGACTAAGGCAGACAAATTGTTTGAGTTCCTGGTGAAAGAAGGCCGAATCAAATTGCCAGAGGGGCATTCTATGCTTCGGCCCGATGGAGTGAAAGATAAGAGGTACTGTGGGTTTCATGATAGAAATTCTCATTCCATTAATGAATGCAGAGTCTTTAGGATGAAGATTCAGAAAGCTATCCAGGAAGGACATTTGAAATTCGACAACAAAATGAAACTGGACAGTAACCCTTTCCCTCAGAATATGATCGGGTTCTCGGTTAATATGGTAAATGCTGTTCCATCTGGAGAAAAGGGAAGATTGAAAGTTTTAACCTCAAAGAAGGCAGGGCAGGATGGTTCAGTTGATCCTACTCGGCAGATCACAATTGAACAGATTCGCCAGAAAGATCTTCGGTTCCCGAATAGCCGATTTGAAGTGGGCGAATCCTTTAAACCTAGAGTTACTACACGTATTCTCCTCAACAAATGGCAGCGTCAGCAAGAAAAAGAGCGTTTTCAAAGGCGTGAATACGAGGAGGAGAAAAGAAGGCGCGAAGAAGAAAGGTTTGAGGAAGAACAAGAAGAGTATGCTCGAGAGCAGGAACGAGCGCATTGGGGGTGTGCATTCTTCAGACACTGTTGGAACGAAGGTTTAAAGCTGCCTACAAAGAATAACTGTCCTGAGTGCAATAATGGGTATGTCGAACATAGGCAAAATGTTGCCAATCGCCGATCTGTCCATGAAAGAATTGGTAGGGTGCATCTTAGTGATGATCGGCGTTTTGATGATCAACCAAGAAAGAGACATGCTGATTGCAGATGGATTGATCATGAGGAAGAAGACCGTGAGTATGTTTGGCAAAAAGGACAGTGGTGTCCACCTGGTTTAAGAAGGAGTCAGAAGAGAAGAGTTCAACGCCTGAGGAATCAAGAATTAAAGCAAGCAAGGCCTAGGATGAAATCGATATGGCTCCCAAAAGACAGGCCTGACGAACATAGTCATTCGGCTCCTACATGCATGGTATGTTTCTTGCCGAATGAATTCATGGCTCCAGCTAACCAAATTGTACAGGAAGAGGTATTGCCCGATATAGATGACGCCGAACAATTTGGGTTAATGGCACAATTGATGTTGAACAAACAAGCTGTTTTTGAGAAGCCAACCCAGAATCGGCACATGAAGCCACTGTACTTGAAGGGATATGTTAATGGCAAACCATTGACCAAGATGTTTGTCGATGGAGGAGCTGCTGTCAATGTAATGCCATACACCACATTCAGGAAGCTTGGTATGGGCCTTAGAGATTTGACACCAACGAGCATAATTCTAAATGATTTTGCTGGAAATCCTTCGGACACCAAGGGATGCGTACATGTTGATCTGATGATTGGGTCCAAGACTCTGCTTACGACTTTCTTTGTCATTGAGGGCAAAGGGGCATATAGCTTGCTGCTTGGAAGAGATTGGATTCATGCAAATTGTTGTATTCCATCTACTATGCATCAACAGCTTATTCAGTGGATAGATGATGAGGTGGAGATTGTCCAAGCAGATGATTCAATAAGCGTGGCAAATATGGAACCAGCTTTCTGGGAATATCAAGGCATAGATTGTTTCTCAGGCAAAGACTGGGGAGAAGGTCCTGTGGCACCAGCCAGCAGTGATCAACAGCCGATCGAAGCAGTCGGCTCTCATAGTAATTTTTGATGGAGAATCCAATTGATGGAACTGATGGAAAATTAGGACGTGGATTTGTGTCGGCCGATAAATTAGAAGAAGTGGACATTGGAGATGGTGACAAGCCAAGGCCGACATTTATCAGTGCTAACTTGGATTCGGTTTTCAAAGAAAAGTTGGTGACATTGTTAAAAGAATACAAGGACTGCTTTGCTTGGGATTATTCGGAGATGCCTGGTCTAGACCGTTCTATTGTTGAGCATCGGTTGCCAATCAAACCTGGATACAGACCTTACAAGCAACCACCCCGAAAAATCTACAAGGAAGAAGTGTTGGCCGATGTGAAAAAGGAGATTGAAAGATTACTAGATGCAAATTTCATTCGGCCATGTAAATACGCGGATTGGATCTCTAATATTGTTCCTGTCTATAAGAAAAATGGAAAAATGAGGGTTTGCATAGACTTTAGAGACTTAAACAAGGCTACACCCATGGATGGATATCCAATGCCTGTTGCTGATTCATTGGTTGATGCTGCTGCTGGATACAAAGTGCTCAGTTTCATGGACGGTAACGCAGGATACAATCAGATTTATATGGCATTGGAAGATATAGTAAAGACAGCTTTCAGGTGTCCTGGACACATAGGGTTGTTTGAATGGGTTGTCATGACCTTTGGATTGAAAAATGCCGGTGCAACTTATCAAAGGGCTATGAATTATATTTTTCATGAGTTGATCGGCAAGATTGTGGAAATATATATTGATGATGTAGTGATCAAGTCACTGGATCATGAGTCTCATTTGGCCGACATAAGGAAAACTCTAGAATGCACCAGGAAGCATGGGCTTAAGATGAACCCGAACAAGTGTGCTTTTGGAGTTTCGGCTGGAGAGTTTCTGGGATTTTTGATACATGAAGGAGGAATAGGAGTTGGTAAGAAAAGCATGAAGGCAATTGATGAAATTGTTCCTCCAACTAATCTTAAAGAGCTACAATCACTGCTTGGCAAGATAAATTTTGTGAGAAGATTCATATCAAACTTGTCACAAAAGGTGTTGCCCTTTTCCTCACTATTGAAAATAAAGAAGGATCAAAAGTTTGTATGGGGTGACGAACAACAAAAGGCTTTTAATGAAATAAAAGAGTACATGAAGAAGCCACCAGTATTGGTGCCTCCACAATTGAACAAGCCTTTCAAGTTGTACGTGGCGGCCGATGCCCAAACTATTGGATCGGCCAACGTTACATACCATTTTTGTTAGGAAATAGCATTACCTGACAACCACAGGTTTCTTGATATGGTTTCACACAACAGATTTTTTGTGGTTCTGCGATATGACAGGCGGCATGGATGTTTTATACAAAAGCCCGGATGTCATGCTTTTTTTTGGTAAATGCACAAATACTAACTAATGATTGTTACATCTATATATATTACAATGGGCATTTGCTGTTCGCGGCTACTGTCACACCCCAAATTTTCTAAATTTGGGATGTGAATAAATAATATAAATAAATACAATGATTTTCTCTAATTTATAAAATTTTCCAAGGTTTAACTAATTAACCGTGTCCCGACATGTGGTGTTCAAGAGGCATGAGCTGTCCTGTCCCTCCCTGATATCACATTAAATAATTATTTTAGTCAAAATAAGTTTTTGTTGCATTCATGCTGTTTCATATATTTTTGGTTGCTAGTAAATCAAGTTGGAATTTAAATTATGTTTAAATTCGAATTTGATTTGCTTTTGTTTAAGTTTTAGAAAAGTTAAAATAGTTAGAGTTCGCTTTCGCCCCTCGAACTCTTGGCCAAGTCCGCTTTTTGGACTCTCGGCCCAGCACCTTTTTCCTCCCTCTACTTTCTTTCTTCTTCCCGGGCCGATTCTTCCTTTTCTGCTCGGCCCGTTCCACTTAAGGCCCAGCACCGGCCCGTCCCGATTCCTTCCCCCGTCCCTCTCTGCTGGTCGGCGACAGGTGGCCCCCGCATGTCAGGTGCTTCTTCTTCTTTCCCCGCGGCCGAGTCTGTTTCCGTCGCGCCGCCATGTCCAACTCGAACACAAACGCCTAGGCGAGGGCCCGAGCCCCTCCCCAACCTATTTAACCCGGCCGCCGCCTCTTCTTTCCCTCCCATCAAGCCGAGCTCGCGATTCATAGCCGCCCGCGCCGCCGATTTTTCCGCCGACCGCCGCTCGCCGTCGTTGGTCGCCGTCCCGAGTTTTTTCTCGTCGAAACTGCCTTGGGTGAGTTAGTCGCCGTCCTCTCAACTCTCCCGTGCTGTTCGCGCTCCGTTTCCTCGTTTCGTTCGCGCTAACATTGCTCGCCGTCGACTTCCAGTGCCGCCGGCCGCCGTTCATCGCCGCCCGACGCCGTCGTAGCTCCAAGCTCGCCGAGATTGGCCTTGGTGAGTTCGCCATCGCCTTCTCGTCCTCCCTGTCTAGTTCTTGTTGTGAATTGCAGCCCCTATCCTCACGTCCGCGTCGCACCCGAGAGCTCCGCTGCCCGCCATTGCCGGCGATTCGCCGCCGTCGTAGCTTGTGGTGGGAAACCAAGACCGCCAGAAGCATCTCCTCGTCGTGGCGCATCGTTTCCGCCGCTTCTCGTCGTAGTTCGGCCGCCGGAGCCTCTGGTTCGTGTGAAGCCGAGCACCGCCGCCGCCGTTGATCGTCGCCGGCCGCCGTCGTCGCTCTTCTCTCGTCGAGATCACCTCTGGTGAGTTCGCCGACTTCCCCTCTCTCTTCTCGACTTGGTCTAGTCGCCTTTAGTGCACCGTAGCAGCACGTCCGCGTCCACCCGAAGCTCCTCCGAGCCGTCCATGGCGCCGCCGCCGTTGGCCGTCGTCTCCATCGCTCGTCGGTCGTCCTTAACCCCCTAGATGAGTTTGTCTCGTCGAGCCGCGTCCGTAGCACCTGGTCTCGTCGCGAATAGAGCCCCGTAGCGTTTTCCCGAGCCCACTCCGGCGAAGCGCCGCCGCGGATTCGCGCAGCGCCACCGTCTCGCCGGCGACCGAGGAGCCGAACCCCCCCTGACCGTCCGATCCAGATTCGACGGCCCGTATTAGATCTAACCCGAGTCAAAGAAACCGAGTAACGGTCAGCGCAGGCGATTTTGCTAAAGAGCCCTTGAAGTTTTCAGAAATCAACCCGCGGTCCACTTTAGTTCAAAAATAATTACGTTTAGGTCCTTTTTCTTCTGTTTAAGCCCCTGCAAGTTTTTAAAATTATGCCCGAGGTCCTGTTTTGGTCTTTTTACCCGTAAGCCCTCCAGTTTTTATACAAAATTATGTTTTAGCCCCTGGATTTTTTTACAGTTAAGCCCCTAGAACTTTTAAAACTTTGCCAGCAAGTCCCTAGACCTTAGAAAAATCATATCTTTCCCGTTTTAACTCCGTTTTAATCCATTCTTGTTGTGTTAGCTTCGTATCAACTTAAACTACGTGTTAGTACTGTTATTTACACCACACTTTATTTCTGAAATTTATTTATTATTAATTTGATTAAAGGCTAATTACATGTGCTTTCTTAAATAAAATCTAAGTTTTATCAATAAATTTGATTAGTTCAACATGGTCAATAAAAGTTAATCAATTAGATGCTCGCATCTGTTTTTATTACTAAAGTTATGTGTTTAATTACATAATGTCTGCAAAAAAAAATAGTTATAAATAAAATACATTCTTGGTTTTACATATTTAAATATAATTAAATCAATTTCCAGGAATAAGAGATTGTTAACTTGATTAATGTTTATAATCACTAGTTCTCTAATTAAAAGCTAATTAGAGTTAAACTTCGAGTTTTCATAAATAATTATCAATCTTGATTAATGTTAACCCTTTTATAATCTAAAGTCTTCCGCTAGTTTTAAGTTTTCAATCGTAGTTCTGTTCTTAGCCTTTCCTATGCCTCTAAACCCAATCCTGCTAGTGCACCCTACGTTTCTCACTTAGTCCCTATTCTGTTTTGCCAAACACCTGTCTCCAACATCTATCGCATCCTATAAATTCATCGGCCAGTGTTTCAATGTTCGCAGCACTCGTTTCTGCAATCCTAACGCTAGTCCATCTTTTCTGAGCCATATCAATAAGTTTGAGTATAGATCTTTTCTTATGTTGTGGTTTCTCTGCAAATCAATATTATTTTAATTTTTAACTTTATATTGCTTCAATGATATGGTGTGAGTTACTATGTCATTGTAGTGTAATATAAAATTAAATTATTAAAGTAATATATTATTGTTTGAGATCCTCGTATTCATAAATCCTCTGGACGTGTGATATTCCTTGTGCCAATTAAAGCTCTGCCTTGGAACCTTCGTATCTTTCTTTCTCTCTCTAATATTCGTGGTCCTTAGGTTCACGTAACCATAGTAACGAGCCCTATCCGTTAGTACGCTCTTTTAAAGCTTTTCTTTTGATTGGTGTATTGTTCTTAGTTGTACTTGTTTGTTGCTTGTATAGTTTTATGCTTGCATGCTTGTGTTCGATGATTGCTACGAGTAGACGGAACGTTGTTCAACTGAAGAAGACTTTTAAAGATATTTTGAGCAGCTACACTTTGGAGAAAGGCAAGTGTCCCTAACCATCCTTCTACCTATGCTTTATTTATAATATCAAGATGTTAATCGGAACATGGAGAACCACCCAGGAAAACAGTGCAACCATAAGTACTATATGGCTCTGGTCTGTATGGCTCTGGTCTTGGCTAAGTAATTAGGGACTTTAGTGGATGGTAACCTTACCCGAAAGGGGCAAGAGGTGCGGCGGTTGACGGGGTATAGCTCGGTCCTCTTGAGCTGTGGGCTTTGGTAAGAGACAGACCTCATTAGGGAGGGTTATACTTTGCTTCGGAACCGGAAACCTTAGCGGGTTACTATTTACTAAGGAATCTTTGTAAAGGCCTCGTAGCGTCCCTATGCGGTCACACCTCGGTAGTGTGATTTAAGAGGATTGGCCCCCTCGGCATGGTTGGGTTTAAAGTTCTTTTGAACTTTTACGCGGCTTATGGTGAAAGTGTACAACCTCTGCAGAGTGTAAAACTGTTATAACAGCCGTGCTCACGGTCAAGAGCGGCCTGGACCCTTACATGATAATCATACTTGAACATGAAATTAAATTGATCTCTGGTTATTTCTTGTGGCCTTGCTGAGTACCAACCATAAGTGTACTCATCCTTGCTAACCGCTGCTCAGAAGAAGAACTTGTATGAAGCTGTTTGAAGATGGTGCTCAGTTCTAGGCGTACGCAACCCCCAGTCGACTGCCTGTGAAGTTTGGAGCCTTCGTTTCCAGGATACGCTGTATACTCTGATAGACTCGTAAGTCATTTATATAGTTTATTATACGTGATACTGCATCTTTTATTCACTACTGGTTTACTGTATGTATGAAACTTGATCCTGGCATACATACAGTGTACACTCGGTTCGTTTTCTAAAACCGGGTGTGACAATTCAGAAATCAGAAGATAAACTCTGCTTTGGATAAATATCCTGACATACAGTGTGTCTGTTACGGCATATCTTGGAGAGAAGACAACAGACCACATGCTAGAACTAGGCATCACAATTTGTTTAAACAGAAGTTGTGATGAGAATTCTAGCATGTGGACTTTGTGACCCTGCAGCTTCCCCGATCAGCTACAGTGGACTTTGTATTGATCTTCTTGAACGCCACACAGGCGCAGGACTGTTGGCCTGAACACCTGCATGATCTCTCTTGAGAGCCAACAGCATGTCCATGATCTCTCTCCTGCATGGCATTGCAGACGTCAAGCAAGATTAGAGATTGCTTGAGCTAGAGCTCTTCTTCCACTACTTACCTTTGTTGTGTAATCTGGCTGCTAGGTCAGTACACAAGCTCACCAATGCAATTATAGAATTCTCCAAGATTAGGTGATTATTGCCTTCAGACTCTGGAGCTGTTTTTCAATATCAATTTCATTGGAGCAAGGTCTGGAAGGCACATTAGGAAACCACAAGGTCACATTCCATGGTTGTATGGGAAGATCTAGTGATTTCCTTTATCTGGAAGTGCAAGAGAAGAAGAGGAACTACACTACAATGGCGCCGACCAGGTATGGCTTACCTCTATATATACTGAAGCAAGGAGAAGTGACATTGTTGCCTTTTAGACAGAAAGAATCTCATTGATAATGAGGGTAATGAGGTGGTCCAAGAGGCTTGGGTTTGTCCAATGACTAATGCAGACCCATTTCGTGTCTTGGATTACAAGCTTTGTAACACTGCCAAGGCCCTCCAAAGGTGGAGTGCTAAACATGTGGGAGGGGTGCGCTTGCAGCTGGCTATTGCAAGAGAGATTGTGCTCCGTTTAGATGCAACAATGGACATGAGAACTTTACTTCCCCACGAACAGGAGCTCCGGCGCAAGGCAAAACTGAATTGCCTAGGCCTAGCCTCGCTCATGCGATCCATCACACGCCAACGCTCACGTCTGTCTTTCTTGGCAGAGGGAGACGCCAATACAAAATTCTTTCAGCTACAAGCATGCCACCGCAGCCGCAAGAACCATATTGATAGTCTCCAAGTCCATGATGTCCAACTAGTACACAACGAAGCATTGGCACAGGCGATTTTTGATCACTTTGATCAGGTACTGGGAACGCCGGGCACATGTGAGACACTACTTGACTTTCAACATCTGGGGCTGCATACAGTTGATCTTTCGGGATTGGACTTTTGTTTCACGGAAGAAGAAGTGCACAAGACCATCATGGAGTTGCCATCGGATAAGGCCCCTGCCCGGACGGTTTCACGGGCCTTTTTTATAAGGTCGCATGGCACATAATTAAGGAGGACATCATGCGAGCTTTTCACGCTCTCTGGAGTCTGGATGGAAGGAGTCTGTATCTCGTTAACCAAGCGTACATGGTGCTGCTGAAAAGGAAGGAAATATCACTCAACATTGCAGACCATCGACCCATAAGTCTAATTCACAACCTCTCTAAGCTCTTCACCAAAGTGTTGGCCAATCGGCTTGCCACCAAATTGGATGATCTTGTAAAGCCCAATCAAAGCGCATTTATAAAAGGCAGGATCATTCATGATAACTTCAAGGCGGTTCAACTGACGGCACGCCTGTTACACCGCAAGAAGACCCCAAGTACTTTACTCAAGCTTGATATTGCTAAAGCATTGGATACGGTAAACTGGACATACCTCCTGTCCATATTAAAGCACATGGGTTTCTCAAGGCGATGGCTCAATTGGGTGTGTTTGCTATTGTCCACCGCAAGCACCAGGATCATTGTGAACGGAGTACCCGGCCTGCATATCTGCCACGCTCGTGGCCTGCGGCAGGGGGATCCCCTCTC
>OAMR01000733.1:6223-31351 GCA_900205405.1 Echinochloa crus-galli | reverse complement strand
AGGGTTAGCGTACGTGTATTCATAGGGGTGAGTGTGTGTGCATGTGAGCATCTACGTCTGTACTGATCGATCTTCCTAAAAAAAAGAAGTGACGCCTTTGGAAACTGATTTCCACATGTCGCTTTCTAAAGATGCTGCCGTACAAACTAATTTATATCAGTGTAGGTTTTCCTCAAGTGGAAACATCCATTTTGAATGCCTTTCATCATAATCAGCTGGATAAAGATTTGTGAAAACAGGTTACCATTCGCCTGTAGTTGTGATTATATCATTTGTCATATAAACAGTACAAGCTAAGCACGAATATATATGGACTTAAAAAATGTCCATGTGAACCAATTATTAGTTCACATGCTTCAAGCACCACAAAATAGAATACAAAATTAATAACTAAAATTAACTTATTAGATCTATCCAACTCAGCAATGGCCGATCTAGGCGGCTATATACTGGCTGACTACACTGACACCATATACTGTAGGCTAGTCAGCAGTAGCAAATGTTTTTTTTTTCAATCACTTCATTCATTGATACTTTTGTGGCCGCATTGATGACACCGTGTCAACAAATCACAACAACAGACCAACAACATGCATGCATCTTGTTTATTCGATCTCCGATAAGGTTTCAGGATCCTGATGATAAGTTGTGCACATCATTATTAAACACATAACGGGGGCAAGGATGTCCTCGGAATGACCCAATTAGTACAGTTTTTTTATTAGGATACGATTTCACGTGCTCAGATCTGCCAAAAATATGCCATCCGTTCTTATTGTCTTTTAGCCGATTACGCACTGTATGTATAAGCTTCATTCCATACCATGCAGCCATGCAGGCATTATCATTTGGGGGTCTTATCTTTGTCGTTGGATCTCGAGGCAGACGTTATGTTTTACCAGGCCCCCAACAGGGAGGCATGGCAGGGTGCAGTATTTGATCGAATACCGCCAACTAAATGTGCAATTTTTTTTGGATTGTCGTCAGTTAAATTTTCTCAGGTTTCATAAAGTTCAAAGAATTTACATCTACAATACCAAATAAAAGTACACCATGAAATATATTTCATGATTGATTTAATGATACTAAATTTGGTGCTTCAGATCTTGATATATTTTGTATATAAATTTGGCTAAATCAAATATAGTTAGTATCAAGACAAACCTATTTTTGGACAGAGGGTGTACTAGAATATCTTTACGCTTTCACAAAAATATGTGCAAACATATATATGCACATTGTTGATTACACCCCATACGGCACATGAACCCATTGTTAGTTCATATATGAAAAAAGAACACAAATCTATCTTATATAATTTAGAACCACCAAGATTACGTGGGACAATATGAATACAATCCCATTGTTGTAAAAAATAAAGTACCCAAATAAAATTAACTTACCGGATCTAGTATGTATCCAACTCTGCATGCAATGGTCGATACTTCAAATATTGCATGATTACACTTACACCACATACTCCAAGTTAAAGAGAAATGTGCAACAATATACTGCTCTGTCCATCCATGTGCGAAAATCTTATGTGGTCCATCCACACATATGCAGTAACAGTCAGCAGGGAACACTGTTTGATCCAATCAATTCATTAATATTGTCATATATGTCCACCCAATAACCCAATTATTGCACGTGCTCACGGCTTAGATATGCGAATACAGTGCCAAAAACATGCCATCACGATAACACATTTTGCTGTGCGCATACATTATTGTCCTCTAGCAGACCATACTATTTCGAGAGCCTTGTCTTTGTCGAGTTGTTGGAGCAGACGTTATCTTTTTGCAGGCCCGCATGGGCAGGGTGATCGATCTACTGCACATAACAGATACATAATTAATTAAGGTTGCATTATTCACAAGCTAGCCATTGTCGTATTCACTAATAACTCGATCGATGGGACCAACTTGGACATTCTTTTCATATCCACGAGGCCAGCTTCCCATATTCTCGTACATATGATTTGCATCGTCCCAGCACTGCCGCATGGTCACGACAGTTCAATGTGATGATCCGGTGCACCAAGATCCAGATCTACAACGCGACCTCTCAATCCCAGTAACGTACACATATCATCTCCACATGTTCTTGCCTCAAGAAGGTGCAAGCTGTTTGGCCTGGTAGCTTAGGGCCACTGAAAGTTGACATCAGCTTGGTTGATGCACACCATGATAGGGTCTCCATGGATTGGGGTGACATGCACCGTCCATGAATTCCATTCCAACAAGTTGAACTTGAATTATACGTCCAGAGTTTAAACTTAATCAATGTCTCCTAGGCCTATGCTTTAGGATTAGGCTTCTCCGTCCACATGACATCGGGCTGTTAGAGATGGTTCAGCAAATTAAATGTACGACTGAAGAGGTTGATGGGGGTTTACACCAATCTCGATGGGGAGTTTCATGGCACTGTTACCGAAACTGAAATTTCAGTAACATAGCCACATAGGTTTAATTTCATGGGGATGAAACTCCTCTCCCATTTCATAAGACTCCCTCCTCTCTCCTCATAACGATCTCGCCAAGGCAGCAAATTTTTAAAATCTAATGCCCATAAAATTCCGCACTGAGTGAAGCGAAACCCTTTGTGTAGGATGGTTTCCATCTCATTAATTGAGGTGAACCATATGATTGGTAGAGAGCAGGCATGATAAATTTATATTAAGGGCTCAAGCTAAGAAATCAAGGGATGGAGAATGTAGTGGTGTCTTTCTAACATTGTAGTATGGACAGTACTCATAGACACTATGGGTTGGGACTGCTATGAGACTGGCCTTACTTAGTCATACAATAGGAACAATACAAGACCTTTCTCTTGGCAACCAACTGGCACAGCACCAGCCCTAACCAATGAGGAAACATGGAAAGAATAGCAGAACTAGATTTTAACACTACGTGAAACATCCTAATAGGTAACGAATGAAGATGGCCTTTGGTAACGGGCATGACAACCGTTACCCTTTATGGGTTACTAATGGCTCATCATCGGTAACAGGTATATGACCGTTACCAATAACATTCATTGGTAACAGACCTTATGTCGATGTCCGTTACCAATGACAGTTATTGGTAACGGACGTTATATAAGGGATTCGAACCCAAGACCAGTGGTTCGCGCGAGCCTCCCCTAACCACACCACATTATCATACTTATGGTTAAAAGAAGGATGTAGTCGTTTTATATAAGCATTTGTGAATCTTTTTTAATTTCTATAGATCACACCTTAACTCCGATCAGTCTAAATTTTTTATGGTCACCCCTTATATGCTCGTAGTATAAGAAAAAATACTAGTAAAATAAAAGAATTATGTTCATCACATTGGTAACAGACATTGTTAACGTCCGTTACCAATGATCGTATCATTGATAGGACATAAAAATATCTGTTACCAATGTGATGCACATTGGTAACAAACGTTGTTAAAGTCTGTTACCTATTTTCGATTTTTCATGTAGTGTAAAACATAGGATGGAGAGCAGAAAGGTCATACTCGATGACTTGAGTATACGACGAAATAAATGGAATTTATTTGGGCAGAAATCATTTGAGATCATGAAGGGTAGATTGTACAATAGGATAATTCAGAAGTGCGAGTAGAGGACCCCTTTGAATCTGTAATAACATGTTATTAGCTATGTTAGCTAGGAAGCCAGTCAACGACTACTCCCATCGTATATGTCATTTAGAACAAGCTATTTATATTATTTTTAACTAGTTTGCTTGTCCTAAGGATCATGTATTTGAGAACGGATGTAGTCATTTTTAGCTAGGTGGTCTATTACACTAGTAGAAAAATGGGCATTAGTCCCGGTTACCAACCCCATTTAGTGCAGGTCCCAGCCTCTAGTTCCGGTACCCTCAAACCTGGACTAAATGTCAAAAAAATAATTGTTATTTGTGGGATTCGAACCCAAGACCTCTCGCCTCACGCATCCAACCTGGGATTAAAAGGCCTTTTATCCCAGTTGGTACCACCAATCGGGACTAAAACACCACCATGGACTAATGCCTCAAGGTCATTAGTCCGGTAACACCAACCGGGTCAAAAAGGCCTCCCATCCCGTAAAAGTTAGAACCGGGACTAATGCTATTACAAGTCCGGGTTCTATTGTCTACCGAGACAAATGAAAAGGATGGAAAGTCTTTTCTCTACTGGTGGTAGCTTGGATCCAATCGGAGACTTATCTAATTTTTAGTATCTCATAGTTAGCTCTAGGCATCGAGATTGTCATAGTACAATTCAATGCCCACCTGCTTGCTTTTTATTAGCAATAACATGAGCTGACTAACTTGCATGCATCATGGTAACTAGTAAATATGGCTTTGCCACTAATTCGACTTACAATATGTAGTCCTTTATATTTTCTCATAGTTATCTCAAACAATAGAAATAAATAATTATCCGACAAACATAAGCACCAAAGAAATAGAGCAGATATCTCATGCATTTATATTCATATTTTTATTCAATTATATTCATATTTTTTATTCAAATTATATTCATATTTTTTATTCAAATTATATTCATATTTTTAATCAAATTATATTCATATTTTTATTATCTGTAGAAGATGTATATATATTTCCTAGTGTATGGTTCTGTCCCATAAAATTTGTCATAAATAAATTAAAAATGTTACATATTAATGAAATCATTTCACTCCATTCTTATCAATTCTTCCACAATGATTACTTCGATTTCTAACTGATCAGTTGATACTGCTGTCTGATCGTCCATATAAGCATGTGCTAAATTTGCAAGCGCATCCTTTTATTGACGAGCATGAGCACACCGGCCACCAGGACGTTCACCCTTCATGGGGCGCCCGAATCTGCAGAATACAGTACCCCTTGAAGTTAACTTGTCAGATCTACCAAAGTCAACAATGGCCAACTATATTATGCATGATTATCCTGACACCACATACTGTAGATTATTAATAGTCCTAGGCAGCAAACGATTTTTTCCCAACCAATTCATAGGCATTTTCGTCTATGCATACTATGTCCAAATCACAACAAACTGTTGCATTATTGGACTCACCATGTGAGCAGGGACCGGTCATGCACGGTGGTTCGTTTCACCGTGCCGCAGTTAATGCGGCCGCCCACGTCGGGGCGGTTTTTCCGCTAATGGGACCCATGTGTCAGAGGCTCAACCAAACGCCACGCTTGACGCGTGCCTCCCGGTCCAGGCGGCCCAGCCGTTCCTGGTGGAGCGGTACGAATGAGCACGCCTTTCCAGCTTTAGTGGCGTGTACGGGTGGGAGCTGAGGCGACGCGACGATCAGAGCGTTAGGCGTGCTGATTCGTTTTATCGCGCCCGGGTAGACGCGACCGCTCATTCTGGGGTGGTTTGACACGCGGCTGGGTCCAGTCACCAGCGGCCGGAGCTAGCCCCTTCGCCCAGGTGTCATTAGGTTATTTCCTTCCCCCCGGCCCGTCCACCTAGGCCGCGGCTGTTTCGCCCGTGAATCGGCCTAGGTGGTTGGGCGCAGGATTCGTAAGGCGGGCAGGTTGAGTCAAGGAGGCGATTAAGGCTGCCCGTCTGGTACGGCTGGCGATTCGCGTCCGCACGCGAATCTCGCGGTTATCTTCCCACGGGAGTAACAGTCGCCGCCCCCGGGTGCCTTTAAAAGCAGGCGTCCGGGTGGGGGAGAAGACCATCGCCGGGTTTTCGTGTAGCTTGACAAGTATGCAGAGCCACAAACTTCATCCTCCCGATGGGTTCGAGAGTGAGAGTAGAGCGGCCCAGGGTTTTGACCTTGGCGTGCGCCATTGATGCCAGAAGAAAGTCGGCGAGAGGCGGCAGGCATGCTGCGGGAAAGGAGCAGGACATTGCGCTCCTCATCGGGGAGGCGGTAACCTTGCCGTCGTTGAGGTCTTGCAAGGATGCGGCGGCGGGTGCTTTGTTCGCTAGGAAACTAGCGACCGACGTTCGCCGGCCGCCGTTTCCGCGAGGGCGCTCATCGACGGCAGGGCGTGAAGCCAGGCCCTGTTGGACGGTGAAGTGGTTCAACGTCCCACCGTTCCGCAGCCGCTCGACCGCTGGGTTATTCAGTTAGCTGGGTGCGAGAGGAAAATCGGCGAGAAAGCTGTGGAAACTGCTTCTCGTGATAGTGTGCTGGCCGGCTGCTGAAGTGGTCTAAGAGCCCTGCTAGAGCGGCTCTTTGCCTTTGTATCTCTGAATGGCCTTTGGCCGAGTGTAATTTGTTTTCATAGATTCGCCGTTCGTGGCGTGTAAGCAATAAATCCTGTTCGTGTCTAACCTTTTCGTGGGTTAGCACGATCTTGTATTTGTACTAAAGGATTTATGCGCGAAATTGCACCGTTTCTCATGATTCTGGAATGACTTTCGCAAAGGAGTTCGTTTTCGCGAGCAACTCGAGCGTTGCGCGGCGAGGGGGACGCCGTAGCCTTTCGAGGGCGTAAACAGTCCGGCGACCCGGCCAACTGTCCTCTGTAGTAACCCACGCCTTGCTTTCGTCTTCCTTGATCCTCGAGGAGAAAGGGCCAACAACGCTTTCTAGGTTTCGACCGAAGGAAAGTCGGACCCTTCTTGCAATTTTCGGGATGCCGAATCTGTTCCCGTGAGTTCCTGCAGTAATTCCGGGCGTTTGGTCCCGTATTTTCGTGGTTAGTTATGTGATAAGTGAGGGTGTACGAACTTAATTCAGGCATTATTTTACAATCTTGCGACCGGATTCGTTCGTCGTTCAATGTGTCGCACCTTCTTCTTGGTTCGAGATTGACTTTGGCAGAGGAAACCCAAGTAACTTAAGTGTTGAGTGGTGAGGGGGATGTCATAGCCTTTCGAGGGCGTAGGCGATCCCTCGACTCGGCCAACTCTCAGCCGTGGTAAGCTTATGCCTTGCTTCCGCCTTTCTGAGCTGTCGAGGAAAGGTTTGGCAGCATGTTTTTTCGTAAAGAAAGTGGTTTATGTTTATTTATCGTTCGATGTGTCATGGTTTTCTTAGCTCGAGATCGATTTCGGCGGAGGGGTGCAAGTAACCTAGGCGTCAAGTGGTGAGGGGGATGTCGTAGCCTTTCGAAGACGTAGGCGGTCCCTCGACTCGGCCAACTCTTAACCGCGGTAGGCTCGCGCCTCGCTTACATCTTTCCGAGCGGTCGAGACAAAGCTTGGCAACACATTTTCGAAAAAGAAGCACATGGAAAAAAGGTTAGGATTCGTTGGGGGGTTAGTCCCCCATTAGACCCGAGGGGGCTCGGCTTTACTTCAAGTTCGTTTCGAGTGTAAAGGCGAGTCACCCTATTTCATTGTTGTTAGTAACAATGTTTCCATGCCTTAAAAGGACTTTATTATTATCATCGTGCGATAAAACAAGATTGCGAAAAGTACGAGAGGTTCTATGGGTAGAAACGACGTAGTTGTTGGATGTTCCAAGCGTTGGGGAAGACCTCGTCCTTTTCGTTCGCCAGCTTGTAGGTGCCGGGCTTGAGAACCTTCGCGACGATGAACGGTCCTTCCCATGGTGGCGTGAGCTTGTGTCGGCCTCGGTTGTCTTGTCGTAGCCTCAGCACCAGGTCGCCCTCGTTCAAGTCTCGACGGCGCACCTTGCGCTCCTGGCATCGTCTCAGGGACTGCTGGTACCGTGCCGAGTGCAGGGTAGAAACGTCTCGAGCCTCGTCCACTTGGTCCAGCGAGTCTTCGCGTGTTCGCTGGTTCTGCTCCTCCTGGTATGCCTTGAGTCTCGGGGACCCGTACTAGATGTCGGTCGGCAGGATGGCCTCGGCGCCGTAGACGAGGAAGAACGGGCTGAAACCCGTTGCCCTGCTCGGAGTGGTTCTTAGGCTCCAAATCACCGAGGGTAATTCAACTAACCACCTTCGGCCGTAGCTGTTTAGCTTGTTAAAAATCCTCGGCTTCAGCCCCTGCAGAATCATACCGTTGGCGCGCTCCACTTGGCTGTTGCACTGGGGGTGTGCCACGGCTGACCAGTCCACCCGGATGTGGTGGTCGTCGCAGAATTCCAGGAACTTCTAGCCTGTGAACTGGGTGCCGTTGTTGGTGATGATCGAGTTGGGCACGCTGAACCGGTGTATGATGCCTGTGAAGAACAGCACGGCTTGCTCCGATTTGATGTTGGTGACAGCTCGGACCTCAATCCACTTCGAGAACTTGTCGATGGCTACCAGAATGTGCGTGAAGCCCCCGGGCGCTTGCCGAAAAGGACCTATGAGATCCAGACCCCAGACCGTGAAAGGCAACGTGACGGGGATGGTCTGCAGAGCATGCGCCGGGAGTTGGGTCTGGCGTGCGTAGAACTGACACCCCTCGCAAGTGCGCACGGTTTCTTTGGCGGCAGCCATGGCCGTGGGCCAGTAGAATCCCTGTCGAAAGGCGTTACCCAAGAGGGTTCGTGGCGCTGCGTGATGCCCGCAGATGCCCTCATGGATGTCGCGTATCAGCTGCTGACCCTCGGGGAGGGGTACGCATTGCTGCAGCATTCCCGAGGCGCTGCGCTTGTACAGCTCACCGTCGATCAAGACAAAAGACTTGGCCTTTCTTGCGATGTGTCAGGCCTTGGTTCGGTCCAAGGGCAGGCGTCCCTGGTCCAGCCACTCGAGGTACGGGGTCCGCCAGTCTCGAGGTGGTGGTGGGTCGGCGTCGATCTCCATCGCCTCTGCGTCATCCATCGAGGAGGTCTCGAGGTCGGGGACCTCGAGTTTTACTTCCGGGGAGTCCTCATTCATGGGGTCACCGTCTCCAGCCCCCGAGACTTTCGAGGCCTTCCGAGGGGGGTGCTTGGCACCCTCGAGATCGACGGAGGGCTTGTCAAGGTTGCGGGCGAAGACATTCGGCGGAACGATTAGCCGTTCGGACGCGATTTTCGCCAGTTGGTCCGCTTCCTCGTTGTATTTGCGTGGGATGTGGCTAAGTTCCAGGCCATAGAATTTGTCCTCGAGCTTGCGCACCGCGTTACAATACGCCTCCATCTTGTCGTCGCGACAGCTTGAGGGCTTCATGACTTGGTCGACGACCAGTTGAGAGTCACCTCGAACGTCGAGGCGCTTCACTCCGATTTCGACGACGATGCGGAGGCCGGCGAGGAGGGCTTCATATTCTGCCATATTGTTGGATGCCGGAAAGTGTAGTCGCACACTATAGCGAATGTGCTCCCCTTGAGGTGAGACGAAGAGAAGGCCCGCGCCTGCCCCGACTTTCATTACCGACCCGTTTGTATAGGGTCCCGCATTCAGCCTGGATACATGGCGGGGGAAGCTGCGTGTCCGTCCATTCTGCCACGAAATCCGCCAGGATTTGTGACTTTATTGCCTTTCGAGGGGCGTAGGTGAGAGTCTCGCCCATTAGTTCCATCGACCACTTTGCTATTCTGCCAGCGACATCTGGATTACGGACTATCTCCCCAGAGGGAAAGACGAGACCACGGTCACCGGATGCGCCTCGAAGTAGTGTCGCAGCTTTCGTCGCATGAGCACTATAGCATAGAGCAGCTTCTGGATATGCGGATACATCATTTTGGTGTCGGATAGCACTTCGCTGATGTAATACACCGGCCTTTGTACCGGCAGGGTGTGCCCCTCCTCCGTCCTCTCGACGACGATGACCACGCTAACTACCTGAGCAGTTGCGGCAACGTAGAGGTAGAGAGGCTCATTGTCCTGCGGCGGCGTCAAGACGGGTGCGCGTGCTAGCGACGCTTTCAGCCCGTCGAGGGCCCTTTGTGCCTCGGGGGTCCAAGTGAAACGTTCGTGTTTCTTCAGGAGCCGATACAAGGGCAAGCCTTTCTCGCCGAGTCACGAAACGAAATGGCTCAGCGCCGCGAGGTAGCCCAGCACCTTCTGTACCCCCTTGAGGTCTCAAATCGGCCCTATTCGTTCCAGGGCCAATACTTTTTCGGGGTTGGGCTCGATGCCTCGCTGGGAGACGATGAAACCCAATAGCATGCCGCGCGGCACCCGGAACACGCACTTCTCCGGGTTCAATTTTACACCGTTTGCCCGGAGGCAATCGAATGTGATTCGAAGATCGTTGACTAGGTCGTCTGCCTTCCTAGATTTTACAACGATATCGTCAACGTATGCCTCAACGGTCCGCCCAATGTGATCCCCGAAAACGTGCTGCATACATCGTTGGTATGTAGCCCCCGCGTTTTAGAGACCAAACGGCATAGTGGCGTAACAAAACATGCCAAACAGAGTGATGAAGGAAGTCGCGAGCTGGTCGGACTCTTTCATCTTGATTTGGTGATAACTGGAATAAGCATCAAGAAAGCATAGCAATTCACACTCAGCAGTTGAATCAACTATTTGATCGATACGTGGCAGAGGGAAAGGAACTTTGGGACATGCTTTATTTAAACCAGTGTAATCTACGCACATGCGCCATTTCCCATTCTTTTTCTTAACTAAGACAGGATTAGCTAGCCACGTGGGGTGAAATACCTCCTTGATGAACCCGGCCTCCAAAAGCTTGCGCAGCTCCTCTCCGATCGCGCGGCGCTTTTCCTCGTCGAAGCGTCGCAGGCGTTGCATCACCGGTCTGGCTTGAGGCTGGATATCAAGGGAGTGCTCGGCGACCTCCCTCGGAATGTCCGGCATGTCCGAGGGACTCCACGCGAAGATGTCAGCGTTGGCGCGGAGGAAGTCGACGAGCACTGCTTCCTATTTGGGGTCGAGGGTGGAGCTGACTTTGACCGCCTTACCCTCGAGATCGTTTGGATCGTGGGGTACGGCCTTGGTCTGCTCCGCGGCCTCGAAGTTGCCCGCATGCTTGTTGTGGGAGCTGGCGGCCTCGTTGAGCATCTTCTTGAGGCAGTGAGGGTAGTTCGAATAACCACCTTCGGCCGTAGCTGTTCAGCTTGTTGAAAATCCTAGGCTTCAGCCCCTGCAGAATCATACCGTTGGCGCGCTCCACTTGGGAGCCGATACAAGGGCAGGCCTTTCTCGCCGAGTCGCGAAATGAAACGGCTCAGCGCCGCGAGGTAGCCCAGCACCTTCTGTACCCCCTTGAGGTCTCGAAACCCCACCACCTCGAAGAGGAGGACCTCCTTGCAGAAGTTGCCAGGCGTGCCGAAGTAGACAGGCAGGTCTATCCGCCCGAGGGGCTGGACCTTCTTGCCTGGCGCAATGCCGTGGAACGCGGACAAACTGGGTCGCAGCTTGTCCGTGCCGATCCTCATCAACTCTAAGGTGCTGGAGAACATGATGTTGAGACTGCTGCCTCCATCCATCAACACCTTGGAGAATCGGGTGTTGCCGATCACAGGGTCGACAACGAGCGGATAGTGTCCCGGGTTGGGGATGTAGTCCGGGTGGTCTTCGCGACCGAAAGATATGGTCTCCGTCGACCAGTCGAGGTACGAGGGTGTGGCAGGGCGCGCGGTGTAGACCTCTTGGCGTTTGCGCCGTCGCCGCCGCGCGGACATGTTTGCCGCGGAGCCCCGGTGATGAAGAAGACGTTCTCCACGAACGGGAAGTCGCCGTGTGGGCCTCGGCGCGTTCGACGCACTCTACATCGCATTCATAGGCGTGCTCGAACGTCGGCCTGACCGTAATGATGCCCTTCGGCCCCGGCATCTTCATCTTGAGGTAGGTGTAGTTGGGGACCACCATGAACTTGGCCGGCATTTTTCTTCGCGTCTCCCTCTTTCGCAACGAGGCTCCGATAGTGCTTCTTGATCATCTTGCACTGCTCGAGGGTATGCGAGACTGCGGTGTTGTGGTATGGACACGGCTTTTTGAGCATGTCATCGAACCGGCCTCCCGGGGGTGGTGGGGGTAAAACCCCACCACCTCGATGGAGAGGACCTCTTTGCGGAAGTTGCCAGGTGTGCCGAAGTAGACAAGCAAGTCTATCCGCCCGAGGGGCTGGACCTTCTTGCCCGGCGCAATGCCGTGGAATGCGGACAAACTGGGCCGCAGCTTGTCCGTGCCGATCCCCATCAGCTCTAATGCAGGCGCCTCTTCTGCGCGTTTCCCCTTCTTCCCATCGCAGATGGCGCGGACCGCCTCCTCCCCCGACGCAAAGCTCGACGCAATGTCGAACAGCTTGCTGACGCTTGTGGGGTGGTTGCGGCCGAGCTCGTGCACCAGCTCGTGGCACGTCGTACCTTCGAGGAAGGCATTGATGACCTCGGGGTCACCAACGTTGGGGAGCTCAGTGCAGCGCTTGGAGAAGCGACGTATATAGTCCCTCATGGGCTCGCTCGACCTTTGGTGACATCCCCGCAGGTCCCAGGAGTTTCCCGGGCGTACGTAGGTGCCTTGGAAGTTTCCCACGAACAGTTTGATTAGGTCGCCCCAGTCGTGAATCTGGTTCACGGGCAAGTGCTCGAGCCACTGTCGGGCCGAGTCAGCGAGGTGGAGGGGCAGGTTGCGGATGATCATGTAGTCGTCTGTGGCACCACCCAACTGGCAAGCCAATCGATAATCATTGAGCCAAACTTCAGGGTTAGTCTCACCTGAGTACTAGGTGATGGTCGCTGGCTGTCAGAAACGAGGAGGAATGGTCGCCGTGCGGATGGCGGGGCTGAACACCCGAGTCCCCGCGGGCTCAGGCGTCGGTCTCTTGTCATCTTCTTCTTCGTCGAAGCGGCCCCCTCATCGTGGATGGTACCCTCGGCTCGTCGCGGTGTCGTACTACTTCTTGTTCAGGACGTTGCGGGCATCGCCGTCATCGGCGGCGCCACGCATGTCCTGAAGCCGGTCCTTCGCGGGCCTTCGTTCACCAAGGTGACATGCCACGAGCGCCCTACTGTCGTTCGTTGGACGGTTGGGCGTCCATTTCCACTGGCGAGGGGTGTGGACGGACTCCTCCTTGTCCTGCCTGCTGGCCTCGGCTCTCGAGTTGGCTTGATGTCGAATGCGAGAGGCGGAGCTCTCGGCCTGTAGGACGGCCGCCTGCTCGACGAGGCTCCGCGCCTCGCGGTGCAAGAGCCGAGCCGATGGCTTGGAGGGCTCAGGGATGGCACGTAGCAGCGTTGCCGCGGTGACGAGTTTTTGGCTTGCGCGCGGCAAGTCAGCGTTGTCGTCGTTCTTGATGCGGATGCGAGCAAGACGCCCCGCGGCCCTCGCGCGTTCGCCGCGCTAAGGCTGCTGCGCCTCCAGTGCCGCTCGCAGCTGCTGTACTTGACAACGCTCCTCCTGGAGCCTGTCTTCCAACTCCTTCACCTGCGCAAGCTGGGCTTGTGCTAACGCCTTGTCGCCGTGAGGCGTTGCAGCATTGGCGTCAGCGGGCGTTGCGGCGCCCGTACCTGGAGGCGGCTCGCGGATGACCCCAGCCACCGCCGGGGTCTTGTCTTGATCGTTGTCGTCGTCGCTTTTGTCCTCACTTCCAGTCCCGAGTTCGCCGTCGATGACGAAGCATCCCAGTGCGGGGTCACTTTCCCCCTCGCTGGAGATGTCGAAGCAGTGATCGACGGAGTTCAGGAACTGTCGGAGTGCCTCAGCGTCTTGGATCCCGGTGTAGTCCCACTCCTCGCTGCTGGAGCCCGGTGGGTACTACTCGTCGGGTGAGGCGGTGCAGTAGCGCGTCGTGCCTTCAGACGGTGATGAATGGTCGGCGCGGTTCCGGGGCCTGCGCGGGTCGCACCGCCCTTATCCCCCGTGGCGCGCTTGTATGGCACCGGTACGTCGGCCGGTATCCTCCTCTTGTCGAGGCTGGCTGGTGGGTTCCCCCAATGCTGTGATGAGCGGCAGTGTGGGGTGCCCCGGGTCGCTTCTGCTGCGTCCGTCGTGGCCGGCGGCTTGCCTGCCCCTGGTGGATCGGTGGCAGCCCGGCCTGCGTCGGCGCAGTGGCGTCGCGGCTGGCACGCATGTGAGTTCCCACCATTGCGGAGATTGTCGCGGCGGTGTTGCGCAGCCCCATCGGGTACTGGGCCGACATGGCTGCTGTTCTCCGGCGGTTCCCTTCCGCAGGGTTCGCCGAAGGCGTCGCATTCCCTCCTGACTCCGCGTCAGGAGAAGGCGCCCGCGGGTCGTCCACCTCTGAGAGCGTCACCCGCACGGGCTGGCGCTGCTCCACCTGCACCTGCAGGCCTCGCTGCCGGTGGCGGCTTAGGATGATGAGGACATCACCTGGCTTAGGAGCCCGCCTATCGAAGATGATGACGACGAAGTCTCTACCTCGTCGGTGCGATGGAGTTGCATGAGGTAGTTGGACCCGTCCGACTCGAACGTCAGGCTCCCGAACTTGATCATGAATCCAGTTGGGAATACGGCGGTGGTCCCGTTGGGGGACCTCATCGTCGGTGGCTCGTCGCTAGATGCAATCAAGGGGACTTGCGAGAAAAGCGAATCGCACAGCGCTCCCCCTACCTGGCGCGCCACTGTCGGTGTCGGAAATAGCCGGCACTCCCTACACCGCACAGAAATGCGCTACGTCTCGTCCCTTGATGGTCGATGCGGAAGCTAACACAAGGACACGGGTTTATCCTGGTTCCGGCTGCGGGGCCGTACGTCCAGCAGGGGTGTGCTCGCGCACTCGTATTAGCTTTGCACCGGGGTGTTTGTAGAGAGGGGGCTACAAGTGGATGCGGGAGAGGAGAGGCAGTCTCCAAGTCCCTGTCGTTGGTGGGGATGATTGAGGCGAATGCCAATACCGGATGAGTGTATCTGTGTGAGCGAGAGCCAAGGCGATGAACCTTGTGTTGTTGCTCTGTTGTGCTTGTCCCGTACAGGACTCCTCTCTCTCCCTTTTATAGTTCAAGGGAGAGAAGGGTTACAGTTCGCGTGTACAATACGTGTTACAGTGTGAGTCGTACGGCGTATTCGTGCCTCGCAGGCCTCATCAAGATTGCTTTCCCGGTCCTGTCTACTGACGCGGTGTCTCCTCGCTTCCTCTTCGACGGGATCTCGAGGGGTCGCTTAGTCGTTGAGGTGGCCTGGGCGTTTATTCGAGGACCCCCTCGAGTGGGCACCCGACCGCTTCGGGGGCTAGCCCGCTAAGAGGCACGGGGCTAGCATGACGTAGGCTGTCGCCTCAGCGTCGGACTGTCAGGCGTGGTGACAGGATGGACCTGTCCTACTGTGCCGGCATGACCGGCTTTTTCCCTAGCGAAGGGAGCAGGTCATATTCGTACGGGGCGGCCGCTGCCACGATTTCCCCGTATCCCCGTTGGAGGACGGGCGTGGGTGTGTAGGTGAGGCGCCAGCCTACTCCACAGTGCACATCCTGCCGCCCGGAGACATGGTGGGCAAGGGTCAACGGATCCGTTCCTTGCCTTGCCAGACCAGTAATCTTTGTTTGACCGTGGTGAGCCCCCTGTGCTGGGTCATCTGCTATTGGTGGGGCCTCCGGTAGAATCATGCGAAGGTACGCCCGGGGTCAGCGGTGTCGGGGGCATAGTGCCGCGCAGGCCCTGCACAGCTTCCGTCTGTCCGTGCCGCAGAGGGCACAGTGCACCGGATTCTGTTAGGGGCGACGTGCGGGGGAGATCTTCCCTTTGACTCCGGCGCCTGGTGCGGGAGTTGAGACCGTCAGTGCCTGTGCTGTAGATGTGGCGTTCGTTTCGAGGGGTCGGAGCGAGTCCCGGCGAGGCGGAGCGGAGGCTTGTAGCTCGAGGGGTGAGAGAGGGACCCTCAAGCGAGGCAGAGTTTAGGTGTGAGGGCGACGTGTCTTTGTGGGCCGTAGTATGGGCCCTGCCGGCTGGTAGTGGGCTCCGCGGTTTCGCAGGTATGGGCTCATAGGCTTATGTGTAATAGTCTTGTTTTGCGTTTTTTGAGGGTGATTACCGTGGTAGTTGAGGGACCCCTAATTATGGTCCCCGACAATCAGGTTTACACAGATATGATTGACATCATAGGTAAATATCCATAACCATGAATGATGAAAGAGTTGATGGAAAAGTCATAGCAGAGGAGTAAACAATCATTAGCTATGAACGATGAACAAGAGCTCCAACTCCATAGGCAATTCACCGGGGGACTCACCTAATCTACAGAATAATACACCAAAGAATCTCCAAGTCTAAGCAACAATCAGTGTGTTGTAGATGAAATATAGATAAACACAAGCGTGACCGTATGCCATACTCAATAAAGTTTGGAAATAAATGACATGGAAAGCTTTAGAAGTGGAAGGCTGAAAGGTTAACTGCATTTAGCATTTTTATTTGGACAAATTTTATGAAGCAACTAATTACTAGAAAATGGAAGTTTGTGCTAACCCATAATTAATAGAGCATCAATAATACCATGAACATAAATAAATAATAGAAAATTATATCGTGTTCAAGTGAACTAATCTTGTGAGGGTTCAGGCTGTTATTGATCGTGACCACGACTGTTATAACAAATTTTTACTCTACAAAGTTTGTACACTTTCACCACAAGCCATGTTTTGCCTCTCATGCTTGAGGTAGCAAGCCTCATAAAAACACCGAGGTGCCTGGCTAGAGGTACACTATGAAGCCATTATAAAGAATCTTTTACTGTATGTGTTGGTCTCCTTCCTTGTAGGTTATCAGAAGGTAGCCCCCTTTCTTACTGCACCACTTACACAATCTGTACCGGTAAGACACAACTTCATTCCTAGCACCGCCCTGCATACAATATCAACATAACACTGAAATCTTCTAATTAATCAGCTAAGACCATAGCCACATATTCTCATGGTTGTACTGTTTTCTTGGGTGGTTTCTCCATGTTCCAATTAAAAGAGGTGACCTTGCCTATTAATTAATTAATTATAAGGTAGTATATGAAACATAAAGTAGAGATTGATTAACCATACCAGTTAAGGAAACCAAGCATCACCTACCATCAAATTAATTAAATAACCCAACTGCAAGGTATGGTAAAAAGAATATAGGAAATTCTTAATGGGACCCAACAATATTAATGCAGGTGAGAAATAAATAGTGTAATTAAAGTGCATATCATCTAGGTACAAACGAGAATGATCGAGGAACACTTGCCTTCCTCAAGATCCTGCTATTGTTGAAAGTCTTCAAAACCTTGATCTTCAAAGTTTTCTTCGAACGACGCACTTCCTATACGCATCAGACAAGAACATCACTACTACAGAAACCAACATCATTGTGATACCCCTCATCACAAACGGTTTTAACAAAACCGTCTGTGATATGGGGGCATCAAAAACGGTTCTTGTTACAAACCGTTTGTGATGGGCACATCACAAACGAACCGTTTGTGATGGCACATCATTACAAACAGTTTTTTTTACAATACAAACCGTTTGTGATGCCCACATCACAAACGGTTTTTCCCTCAAACCATTTGTGATACCCACATCACAAACGGTTTGTAGCAAAAACCGTTTGTGATGATGTGTATGGTATAAGTTAAAACCACATTTGAAGTAGTAAATCAATTCAAATCAAAAAGTGTTGAACTACAAAGTTGTATGCCTTATCAATTTGTAGAACTTATATTTTGGTCATTTCTTCATTCGACAAATTCATATGAATATTGTTCATAAATTCCATCTCTCTTCTCATCAAGTTTCCTAAAACTACAAGAGAGACCTATAAGATTTGTGAACAATGTTACTCTCACTACATCGTATGGAAAAAACGGTCAATATCAATGTTGTAGATCTTCAGAAGTTGTGAAACTTTATCGTTGACAACTTTTTAATTTGAAATTGTTTTACTAATGAAAAGTAAGTTTGTACTCAAAATTTGAAATTTGAATTTTTCAAAGGACCTCGGATGGAGAAACAGTCAAAATGAAAGTTGTAGATTTCAACAAGTCATGAAACTTTGTAGTTGACAACTTTGTCATTTGAAGTCATCTACTTAGCTAGATATAAGTTTGAATTTTCTCAAATTTAAAATTTAAATTTTGTAAAAAGCCTCGGATGAAACAACGGTCAACATGAAAGTTGTAGATTTCGAAAAGTTAGGAAACTTTGTAGTTCAACACTTTTTAATTTGAAGCCATTTAGGGCCTCAAACAAGCAATTTAAACTCGGTTTGGTATAATATGATAGGAATCAGAACGGCATCCCATCACAGGTGACAGAGTGGTGATGTGGTAGAGGAAGCTACGGGTGAAGGAGAGGTCACGAGTTCGAACCAGGCTAGCCACGTAGCGCGCGATTTATGCGCGAAAAAATGGCCTTCCCAAATGAAAATAATTTTTTCCCTATTGTTTTCCTATTTTTTTGGGGGTTTTTCAGACGCAGGAAATCACGTTTGTGATACCCCGCATCACAAACGGTTCTGAAACCGTTTGTGATGGGGTGTTTGGAACCGTTTGTGATGACAGGTTTGGACTAGTGCATTACCCCCAAGCAATTTTAATAGAACTAACCAAAAACACAAAACTGTTATACACGTTACAAGGAACATGTCAGCGTAAGAACCACTAAAATTGGAGCTAAAATGAGAAAGATAAGGCTTTTCTAATGTTTAGGAACTTTGTGGCAAGTTTTAGAAACTTGCATGGGTTTATTTATGAAAAATGTACTAAAATATAATTTTGTAAAAAAACTCGATGGCCTGGGTAAAAATATCAAGGCTGGGCTTCGGGTGAAATTTGCTATGAGTTCAGAGGTTAAAATAAAAATTGATGGCATATATGTAATTAACTTTGAATGGCAAAGGACAGAGAGTTTATTTCAGGAAATCAGGGGCTCTTTTGCATACATGTTGGGCGCTGGTCGGTACGAGTCAAGTTTGAGTCAGAGTGAGGGATGACGCAAGCCGTTGGTTTTTGTTTGGATGGCGGAAAACAGATCAGGCGAGGTTTGGGCCGCCTGCGGGGAAGAAGTGGTGGCGCCGCCCGCATGCGTGGCGGCAACTCGCTGGAGCGGGCTGCGGTTCGGACAGAGAGAAATCTGGAGCACAGCCAACTCAGCTGGGACCACTAGCCATGTATTCCACAAGCTGTCTATTCGGATGGCAACTAAGATTAGTTAGCTAGCAATTAGCCGTTTGATTCAGAAAAGAACTTAACTGCACGCATACTGGGAAGTAACGCCTTCGGATACCGAAAAGCCAGCACCCCTAATTATGTTTATGAGTTGATTTAATATAAATAATAATAGTACTAAGGCCTTCTCTACTTGGTTAGAGTAGAATGCTAGCTTATAGATCTAAGAGACATAAGTGACATATCTTCTAATTGTTAAGAGCCAAACACTAGCTCTTGCATTAAATAGCTCCCTGCGTCTGCACCTTCTAATCTAGGGTTACACACATGAGATTATCTGCTGACCAAGAGATGTCTCTCTCTTCTCTGCGTCTGCCACCGGTGTTAATTTGGGACCTTTAGCACAGGGTTTTGCTACAATCCGATGTTAATGTGCTCTCCCTGTCACTCTTGTGCGTCGTCGCCGCTCCTAGCCGCTGGACCCGGTGCTGATGCCCCATCAGCACCGGGTCCAAAAATGGCCGAGGCGGAGGAGGCGTGCGGATGTCGAGTTTTCTGTTAGTGCGCGTTGAGAAAAGTTCGCTATATTGTGTCCATATGCCTTGTGGGTGATGGGCGAGGGCCGGCTATGACGCCCGCTATCTGGTACCGTTACAGGTGATGTGTGTCATTGACCTGTCACATTTCCTCTATCATATATTTCGTGTTTATTACTTGTAGTAAGGGTCGAATCTGTTGGCATTTTCTTACCTTGTTGGTGCTCTCGGGCGGCATTGGCGGTGCATGCGTTTTCTTACCTTGTTAGTGCTTTGCTATTTTTAATCTAAAATGACCTGATTTTACAACATATTCAGTGGTTGTTCATAAAAGTAATCGTATATATGAACCACGTCAAGTAATTTATTTCCACAAGGTATTTCTTTTGAAAAGAGGCTGAGGGACAGGAGGGTATACCCGTCCCTCAAAATTGTTTGTGATACCTTGTTAGTGCTTACTCCCTCTATCCCTAAATAACTATCTCTAGAAATCCGTGTTTCCCTCACAAACACGTTTCCCGGCGACATATATTAAGGGACAGAGAGAGTATTTGCTATTTTTAATCTAAAACAGCCTGATTTTACAATATTTTTAGTGGTGGTTCATATAAGTAATCGTATCTGAACCACATCAAGGAATTTGTTTCCACAAGGTATTGCTTTTGAGCCCGGGGAAGTAAATAAACTGTTTCAAAAGTGGTTTAGGGAGAGGAAGGTATACCCGTCCCTCGTAACTATTTTTTTTTATAAGGGAAACTTTATTAACCTTAGCCAATTACATTGAGAAGATACAATTACACTAAGATAATTTCTGGCCTCTGCATAGCTAAGTTGCACACCAGACTATCCATACGACTTAACCTTCAGATTCATATACCAACAAAGCAGCATATAGACTACGAGAAATGCTCTCTGAAGACAACGCCTTCAATAAGGAAACAACACGCGTACACACACGAGCCGTCGTTGTCATGATCCAATCAGTTAAGATCAGATCATTGATTTTCACCGTAGAGAGCAATCCATCGAGCTCCAAATAATACTTCAACAGGACCATTGTCAGGTACAACCAACTAAGGACAGACGTGAGGATTTCTTTCTAGAGTCGAGAAATTTGAATACTCTCAAAAATGGTAAAACATGACCATGGAGTAATTTCTTCTGTGTCTTTAATAATTTTGAGCATGGCACCGCGGGACAATACACGTGGTTAGCGTCAGGCACAAATATCTTTAATCATGCATGTGCATGAATCGCAAGGAGGCCAGCTCTGCGTTTTTCTAATCAGTAATAATACCGGGAGGTGCACATATATGGAAGCAGATGGTTTTGTTGAGTAACACTGCTTAGCTCAACCAAATATACATATATGGAACTAATGAAAATTGAAAATGCCTTGAAGTAACCAAATAGACATTTACATTGAACCGTGCTTATATATAGAGGTCCCAACCCAGGCATCATAGGCATAGCCAGTTTCCTGATCAGTTGTTTAACAGTTCAGGCCGGACGACATGGCACTTGAAGCAGCGCATCAGTACCTGCAGCTCGCCGTCTCCCATGCCACATCCTCTCCATCACTACTGCTCCTCATCCTTGTACCCTTTCTCCTCTTAGCACTAGTAAGAACTTCCACCAACAACACATCACCATCAAGAAAAGGCAAGCTGCGTCTCCCTCCATCACCTCCAGGCAAGCTCCCCATCATCGGGCACTCCCATCTCATCGGCTCCCAGACTCACCTCGCCCTCCGCGACCTCGTCTCCAAGCACGGCCACAATGGCCTCCTTTTCATCCAGGACGGCGCCGTGCCCACCGTGATCGTCTCCTCGCCGCGCGCCGCCGAGGCCGTCATGCGCACCAACGACCACATCCTGTCGTCCCGGCCATGGTCCATGGCCTCGCACATCCTCCGCTACGACACCTGTGATGTTGCCTTCTCGCCATTGGGCGAGTACTGGCAGAAGACCCGGAAGCTGGTCAACATGCATCTCCTCAGCGCCAAGAAGGTCTACTCCTTCCGCCATGGCCGCCATGACGAGGTAAATAAACACGTTACCTACACAAGCTCACTTTTCACCATCAATGTATGATATATGAAATGTAATCAACAGTTACTAGCTCATCTGAGTATCTGACTGTTATAGTACGTGTTATTAACTCACTTATATATAATGCAGGTGCGCCTGGTCATCGACAAGATCCGTGATGCCGTCGCCACAGCTCCTGGCACGGCGTTGGACATGAGCGAGATCCTGGCCGAGTACACCAACGACGTGGTGAGCCGGTCGGTGCTCGGAGCAGCTCACCGGAAAGATGGCCGGAACACGCTGTTCAGGGAGCTGACCATGACCAACGTGGACCTCCTGGTGGGGTTCAACATCGAGAACTACGTGCCGAGGTGGCCGATGGCGGATGTGCTCATGAGGCTAGTGTGCTATAAGGTCACGCGGCACCTCAAGAGGTGGGACGCCTTGTTGGAGGAGGTCATCAAGGAACACGTCCACTCCAGGAAATCGGATTCCGCCGGCGAGAATGATGAGAACTCTGCAGACTTCATACATGTTTTCCTCGCTCTGCAGGAAGAGTACGGCCTCACTGATGATAATGTCAAGTCCCTCCTGATGGTACGTAATTGATCAAAGTTTTTCCTTCTCAATTAATAATGTATACTAAAATTCGGTCGTTTTATCTCGACAGAACATATTTGAAGCCGCCATTGAGACATCATATCTGGTGCTGGAATCTGCCATGGCCGAGCTTGTGAACAATAGGCACATTATGAAAAAGCTACAAACTGAGATTAGGACGTATGCATCCCAGGCCGGCAAGAATTTGGACATGATATTGGAGGACGACCTTGGCAACCTGCCCTACCTGAAGGCAACCGTTAAGGAGAGCTTGCGCTTGCACCCACCGGGTCCATTGCTCCTCCCACATTACTCTATTACCGATTGCAACATCGATGGATTCGACATACCCGCTAAAACACGTGTCCTTGTAAATGGTTGGGCCATTGGTAGGGATCCAGAATCTTGGGAGCGACCAGATGATTTTTTGCCCGAGAGGTTTCTAGAAGAATCTGGCGGTGTGGACACCCAACTGAAGCTGGGCCAAGATTTCAAGTATCTCCCATTTGGATCCGGACGAAGGATTTGCCCTGGGGCAAATTTCGCTAATGCTACAATGGAGATTATGTTAGCAAATCTCATGTACCATTTTGATTGGGAGGTTCCCGATGGCACAGAGGTATCGATGGCTGAGACGTTTGGGTTGATGCTTCGCCGAAACGAGACACTTCATCTTGTTCCAAGGGCCGTCTAATATAATTACTGCCACCTATCCCAAATATAAGTTCGTCTAGACTTAAGGTGAGGGAAAAAATATGCATGTTGATGTTGAGAAGATCGCGTCGGCGAGAAGTCTATTGCACTGATAATAGTGCATTTAATTTGTAAGAGAGCCATGAATAATAAAGCAATAAATATGCATTTGAGTTAAATTGGATTTATTCTGTCCATTAATTTGAGACAGGGGCGTATGGAATTATATTTGTACTCAGAATTTCCTTTTCATCACGATGCATGCATGGTTGTTGTCATCCTTGGATCTAAAAGTAATACACGAGCAATTCCCTCTATATAACACACGAGCATGCCCAATTCTGAACTGACTTCTGTACCGTTTATTACACAAACAAATCAGTAGTCATAAATAATAACCTAAGTTTCTGATTGTGCGATCAACAGGATTGAACATCGTTGACGGCAATTTCCTTTTGCCCTTTACAACCTAGCTGTTGCTGGTAACAGCACAGAGGATCTATATATACATTTTATCATATCGTTCATACATTTCACCAGATAATATATAGAACAAGAAAATATATATACATTTCATTCACAAAAGACAGAAATTATTGCAATATTGAAGATAGAACATCTCATTATTTGACATGTAGTGTGGCGTCAAGTTTGGAAGAGTAATTAATCTTAACATAGGACAAATATAATCCAGATTTTTCATGCAGATCAATACTAAAACAAACGCTGATGTGATATCAGTTATATCTCATGCCTTTTAATTTAGAATATATATTCCTCCTAACACTGTGAGAAGAAGTAATATTTAACGGTTTGAAATGCGTAGTCTAGGTATGGAACGACCCATGTTCCTTATTGGATATTTTAAGACTAGAAGCAAAGCAGATAGTTTTGATGGTTTAAGGGGCACTACCAGAATCCTTCACATCCGCCCGCCTCCTCCGCCTCGGCCATTTTTGGACCCGGTGCTGATGGGGCTTCAGCACCGGGTCCAACGGCTAGGAGCGGGGGCGGCGCGGAGGTGCGTCCGGGCGGACACATTAGCACCGGGTCGTGGAAAGACCCGGTGCTAATGTTCACCCTTTAGCACCGGGTGCAGCCACGACCCGGTGCTAATGTGCCCGAGGCCTTTAGCACCGGGTCGTGGCTGCACCCGGTGCTAAAGGGGGCGCATTAGCACCGCGTCTTGCTATGACCCGGTGCTAATGTCTTCGCCCTGACACATCTTCGCGCCGCCCCCGCTCCTAGCCGTTGGACCCGGTGCTGAAGCCCCATCAGCACCGGGTCCAAAAATGGCCGAGGCGGAGGAGGCGGGCGGATGTGAAGCATTCTGATAGTGGCGGTTGCGCACGACTAGGTTGCCGGAGTTGAGGAGCCTGGCCTCGACGGGGAAGGTGCTTGTGGAGTTGGACGACCACGCGACCTCGCCGGAGCCGCCGGCTTGGAGGACAAGGCTCCCCGTGTCGCTGACCACCAGCACGCCGGAGTTGTCGCTGATTGGGTGGTCGCGGTTGGCCACCCAGCAGACGGCGTCGCGGGACACGGTGAACCAGATGCCGAGGTACCTCTTGGTTGACACCCCGGGGGAGAAGAAGCCCATGGTGAATACGCCGTCGGCCGAGACGAGCGTGTCGTTGTCGGTGATGTTCCGGCCGTTGCTGAACGTGTCGGTAACATTTCCGGCGGCGAAGGCTCTGTGGGAAAGTAGCAAGAGCGAGAGAAGAAGATTCAGAAGGTGGATGAGGGTTGCTTCCATGGTCTCTTGCATGCATGGGCGTCGAGATGGATGTACATGCTTGTAGCGCAAAAAACTTCGCGTGAAAAGCATTTTAACTCAAGTGGAGAACCATGCTAAGCTAACGTTGACCCTTTATTTCCTTTATTATTTTTTTTCTTAATGCATGGTACTGGAAATAATGCAAGTCAATTGCCTGCTTGCAGCCCATGCTTGTTTTTCTAGAAACCAGGGATGACCCCAGATTTGGAACAGCGAAACCACGTAACCAGTATCTGACTACACAGAGTTCACCCCTGTTTGAATTACATTCTCTGTTTCTATTCTGTGTGCTCGTTTAAAGAACATATAGCAGATCGATGGTTGAGGTATTGAAATCGATAGATGGAGGTCATCTTTTTGTTTGATTCCCATTTTTTATCAACTTGCTCGGCATGGTTTCTCACTGCTGAGAAGATGTTTTTTTTTTGAGCCCAGCTGAGGTTAGGAAGACCCCATCTGAATAGATTACTCAAATGAAGTAGTCACCTGTTACAGAATTGCTCAGAGTCAGAGCCGAGCAGGGAAGAGAGGGATATGTCTAAAACCAGGAGGGGGATATGCTCAGAACATGTTGAGTCAGAAAAACTGAGAACAGGCCGGTGTTGGTCAACAGGTGTTGCCCGGCACGAAGAAAACCCATCAACTCAACAA
>OAMR01000584.1:826589-847271 GCA_900205405.1 Echinochloa crus-galli | reverse complement strand
ATGTGGAAGAAACTGAGGAGGAGGAGGAATATCATAGTGAGCCAGAGACGGATGAGGATCGTCGCAAGGGCAAAGTAGTCGCAGCCGCTGATGATGACGATGAGGACGACGATGATGATGACGATGACGAGGGTGGTGATGATGACGACGACGACGACGAGGACGAGTAGCTACCTTTTTGGTCCTTGATGACAAAGGGGGAGTGAATGTGGTGGACATTGGAAACTCATCACCTATCTATCTTTTATTCATGTTCTAGCTTGTGAACTTGTGAGAACTTGAATTTGTGTTATGTATGGTGTGCCAAGTGAGTTTTTTGGTTGCAAATGTTACATTCTTAACAAGAAAACCAAAAGCTCAAAGTTTGCACCTAAGGTTGATGAAGGCTTTCTACTTGGTTATGGTACTAACGAACACGCCTACCGTGTTTTCAACAAAACCACCGGTTGTGTTGAGATCACGGTAGACGTAAAATTTGATGAATCAAACGGCTCTCAAGTAGAGCAAGTTGTAAATGACCTTGTAGATGAAGTCTCGCCAAGTCAAGCTATTAAGAACTTGAGCTTAGGGGAAGTAAAGCCTCAAGAGCTTCCAAATGAAGATGAAGAACAAGACCAAGATCCGGAAATCATGTTCAACATCGACCCGTCACCATCAACAAGAGTTGAATCACCAAGCTCATCACAAGATCAAGTCCAAGATCATGGTGACGATCATGACCAAGGCATTGATCAAGGGGGAGCTCAAGGTGAAGATGCTCAAGATGTTGAGTCACATCATGAAGAAGATGATGATGGACCCATCCAATGTCAATCAACATTTTCACATCCAAGAGTTCATCAAAGTGTTCAACGGGATCATCCCGTTGACAACATTCTAGGGAGCATCCAAAGAGGGGTAACCACTCGTTCACGTTTAGCAAATTTTTGTGGATTTTACTCGTTTGTCTCCTCTTTGGAACACCACACCACCTCTCTCATCCACTCTCTTGTCATCCATGAACATTGAAAATGATCTAGATAATGAAGAAGGCGAACATGAGAAAAACATGATAAAGAAGTTCGGCGAAGATGGCTACAAATTTATTAAAAACTAATAGAGAAAGTTGAGAAAAGAGAGGAGTCTCTTGATAGGCAAGAAGAATTGCTCATCCTTGAGAAGGAGAGAAACCTTGTCCTAGAAGAGGCTCTAGTTGAGGAGAAACTCAAGGTTGAGAAGTTGGCTTGTGAGTTATCTCATGCCAATGACTGTTGGTATAAATACCCCTCACCCCCTTCATTCATGGGTGGCTGTTCACTCTGACCTAACACGAGACAAACTCCCACTTGAGCATTCACTCCACCTCTTTACTCCATTCCAAGGTTTGATTCTTCCAAGATTCACCTAGGGTTTGAGTGAGAGAGAAGATTTGAGGTGTGAGACTTGTGTGACCCTGAGCTCTTCACTAGTTCATCTCTCAAGCACTTGAAGCACTTGGATTCGTCGATTCACGTTTGTTACTCTTGGAGCTTGCTCCTAGACGGTTAGAGGTGCCGGTGAACTCCCATTCTCTTGTGGTTTGAGTCCCGGAAGTTTGTATTACCCTCTCTCTTCGTGGGAGCACATAGTAAGTAACTCAATCCTCCTTTGTGGTTGATTGGGAGAGACTTGGGGTTAGTGTGACAGCCCGGCTCTTTGTGAGCATCTCAACGGAGACGTAGCTCCTTTGTGGAGTGAACTTCGGTAGAAAATCCTTTGTCTCCACTTTTGTTCTTGCTCTTATTATTTCTATAACTTGATTTGTCCCGATCTACTTATTTGTGGGAATACTCTGTTATTGATCATATATAGAAGGTTTCATACATCATTTGTGAGCTTTGTATTCAAGTAGAATCGTCAAAAGGTGATTAGATTTCAAATCTCGAAGTACCCTTAAATTGCCTGTCGGAAGATCCGACTTATTCTCGGATCTTCTGGGGATTCTGTCCCTGTCGGAAGATCCTATACAGTGTTGGTCCTTTCAACTCTATATTTGGTAAGCAGTATTGGCGCAGGACTAGAGGAACGGCGGCAACAAGTGGCTAGATTTAAGGGATAAGTATCTTGTAATTTCCTTTGTTAAGTTAGTCGGTTAGGAGATTTCCTTATTAGCTAGTCGGTTAGGAGTTGAGTCTATTTAAAGGGACATTGTAATCTTTTGAGAGATTAAGCAGAAGTAAAACCTAATTTTCAGAGCCTCCAAGGGAGGGCGAGATTGGTCTGCCTCTGCTGTTATTGTGCCTAGTAATCTAGCCATATCAGCTCTGGTATCAACCTAGGTCTCTCGATCTCTGGCCGATCGCCACACCACCACAACCCTCCTCCCTCTGCGCGCCGCTAAACCCTATCGCCGCCATGCCTGACGCAAGACCGACGCCAAGACCGGCGATACTGGCGACGACAAGCCCGACAAGACACCGGTTCCCCAATCGACGTTCTCCGACGCCATGGACATGCTGGTCACCATGATCGGTGACCTGAAGAAGACGATCGACACCGAGGCCGCCGAGCGCAAGACCGAGCAGGGAGCCATCTGGGCCTCCCTCAAGAACGTCCAGACCCAACTCTTGGACAAACAGGGCCGCTTCGACTTCGACCGCTCTCGCGGCGGCATCGGTGCCGTTCATGATGTGCCGCCTGCCCCCAAGCTCCGTTTTCCCAAGTTCGACGGCACCAGCGACCCGCTGGTCTGGCTCAACAAGGGCGAGCAATTCTTCGAGCTCTATGAGACGGCGGATTCCATGAAAGTCTGGACAGCTGCATTCTACATGAAGGGAACCGCGAGCCAATGGTACTACCGTTGGCGCAAGAACCTCGGCTCCGCGCCGTCCTGGGAAGATTTTGCTGCCGGTGTTAATCACCGTTTTGGACCGCCGCTCCGCAGCAACCCTCTTGGGGAGCTCTCCCAACTCCGCCGCACGGGCACCGTGGACGAGTACCAGGAGGCCTTCTTGAACCTCCTGGCCCGCTGCGACGACATCGCCGAGAAACACCAGATTGCTTTGTTCACGGCAGGGCTGCTTCCACCGCTGAGTGTGGATGTGGAGATGCACAACTCCACGACATTGGAAGATGCCATGAACCTGGCCCGGGCCTATGAACGCCGCTCTACGATCACTGATGATGTTGCGCGACCGGCCGGCCGACCCGCTGCTCCTGCTCGTGCGACGCCGCGATCACTTCCGGTGCCCAAATCGCCGGCCACGCCGGGTGCCGTGGGCGCATCTACATCAACACCGGGTGCCCCGTTGAAGCCTCCTCCTCCTCCGGGCCGCTTCCATCGCCTCACTCTGGAAGAGATGGCTCGCCGTCGCCTTGACGGTCTTCGCTTCAACTGCTCGGAGAAGTTCTCACGTGAGCACGCCAAGCAATGTTCCATGCGCGGGATCTATTATTTGGAACTTGATGATGAGTCAGACGACAAGGGAGATCAAGCTGAGGAGGATGTGCAGATCTCATTGCACGCCATCGCTGGTGCCCTTACGGGCTCCACCCTGAACCTGGCCGCCAGTATTGCGGCCGTACCACTCACCGCGCTGGTCGACTCGGGCTCGACCCATTGCTTCATCAACGAGACTTCTGCTCGGCGTCTCGGGTTGGTGCCCCTCTCCCGCCCCGGCGTCATGGTGGGTGTTGCCAATGGCGAGCGCGTTCCCTTGGCGGGCATATGCAAGGGCGTCACCGTCTCCATCAGCGCTGAAGAATTCACCGTCGATCTCTACGTCATCGCGCTGCACGGCTACGATGTGGTACTGGGATGCGACTGGCTGAGCACCCTCGGGCCCATCTTGTGGGATTTCAAGCGCCAATCCATGGCGTTCTGGCGCACGGGCCGTCGGGTGCATTGGCAAGGACTGGCCACCAGTCCCGCCCCACGCCTCCATGCTATTGACACCCAAGACTTGATGAATTTGCTGCTGGCTGAGTTTGCAGACTTGTTCGCCGAACCAGTTGGTCTTCCGCCGGCGCGCGCATTTGATCACCGCATCCATCTACACCGGACACGAAATCTGTGGTGGTTCGGCCGTACCGCTACCCGCAACTATTGAAGGATGAACTTGAAGCTCAGTGCGCTGCCATGCTTGCACAAGGAATTATACGTCCCAGTACATCGACTTTTACTTCGCCGATGCTCCTCATTCGCAAGAAAGACGGAACGTGGCGCTTCTCCGTCGACTACCGCATGTTGAACAGCAAGACCATTCGCGATCGTTTTCCCATTCTGATCGTCGACGAGCTCCTGGATGAGCTCAAGGGCGCGGTGTTCTTCACCAAGCTGGATCTTCGTAGCGGGTATCATCAAGTCCGTATGCATCCCGACGACATACACAAGACCGCGTTCCGCACTCATCAGGGTCATTTTGAGTTCTTGGTTATGCCTTTCGGCTTGACCAACGCGCCCTCGACGTTCCAGGCTCTGATGAACGACGTCCTTCGGCCGTTCCTGCGCCGCTTCGTGTTGGTCTTCTTCGATGATATCCTCATCTTCAGCCGTACCCACGCTGAGCATCTTCAACATGTGCGGGCTGTCTTCACCGAGTTGCGCGCTCACGGTTTGACCCTCAAGCGCTCCAAGTGCCTCTTTGGGGAACGACGGATTCATTACCTAGGGCACGTCATTGCCAACGACAGCGTCGCCATGGATGCTGACAAGATTGAAGCGGTGTGGACCTAGCCCTTGCCCAAGACCGTCAAAGCACTGCACAGGTTCCTGGGTCTCACCGGCTATTACAGGAAATTTGTTCACGGCTATGGCCTTATCGCTGCCCCACTGACTGCTCTTCTCAAGCGCGAGGTGTTCCACTGGTCCCCGGCGGCCACAACGGCGTTCGAAGCTTTGAAGACAGCGCTTACGACGGCGCCGGTTTTACAACTGCCGGACTTCAATTCGCGCTTCGTGATTGATTGCGATGCGTCCGGCTCCGGTTTTGGTGCAGTGCTTCATCAGAACAAAGGACCCATAGCGTTCTTCAGCCGCCAAGTTGCCCCTCAACACACCAAGCTGGCCGCTTATGAACGCGAGCTCATTGGCCTCGTCAAGGCGGTGCGCCACTGGCGGGCGTACTTGTGGACACGGGATTTTGTCGTGCGCACGGATCACTTCAGCCTCAAGCACCTCCTCGACCAGCGCCTCTCCACCATCCCGCAGCATACATAGGTGAGCAAGCTTTTTGGCTATACATTTCAGGTGGAGTACAAGCCCGGGAAACTGAATGCGGCAGCCGACGCGCTCTCGCGTTGCGACGAGGGCGAGCTCCAGGCTCGCGTGCATGCCATCTCTCGGCCGGACTTCGCGCTGTTCGATGACTTCAAGACTGAAGCGGACTCTCTTCCGGAGATTATTGCCAAACGGAAGGAGATCGAGGATGGGACTGCTGGGGCTGATTGGACAATGATGGACGGTTTTGTCATGCACCGCGGTCGCATTTTCGTACCGACGTCCTCATCATTGTGGCCGCAATTGCTTGCCACAGCTCACGGTGCGGGCCATGAAGGGACCCAGAAGACTTTGGTATGATTACGTGCCTCATTCTACAATCCCAGCGCGTCCAAGTTGGTTCATGATTTTGTGCGGGGGTGTTCGGTCTGCCAGCGGAACAAGACGGAGCATCTGCATCCCGCCGGTCTTCTTCAACCTCTGGATGTCCCAACGTCGACTTGGAGTGACATTGCCATGGATTTTGTCGAAGGTTTTCCCAAGGTGGGCGGCAAATCGGTGATTCTCACGGTCGTGGACTGATTCTCGAAGATGGCACACTTTGTGCCCTTGGGTCACCCTTACACTGCGCTCACGGTTGCTCAAGCCTTCTTCGACAACATTGTGCGGGAGGGAGCTGTTCTCTCTGGCCGGCGTCAAGTTATGCCTCAGTTCGGCTTTTAGGCCGCAGACGGATGGGCAGTCGGAGGTCACGAACCGCGTTCTGGGTGTCTAACTCCGTTGCCTTACAGGTGATCGTCCGAGAAGCTGGTTGCGCTGGTTGCCATGGTCAGAATTCTGCTACAACACTTCGTATCAGACGACGCTTTGCACGACTCCGTTCCGTGTCGTGTATGGGCGTGATCCTCCAACGCTCATGTCTTACGCTGGAGCGTACTGGCCCGGGTGGCCGCTCTCGACAAGCAGCTGCTGGAACGTGACACCTTCTTGACCGAAATTCGGGAGCGTCTCCTTCAAGCCCAGGATTACATGAAAGAGCAGCATGATAAGTCCCATCGCGACGTTCAGTTTGAAGTTGGTGAGTGGGCGTGGCTACGTCTGCATCATCGCTCGGCGGTAGGCATCACTAACCGAGCTCAGGCCAAGCTGGCGCCCAAGTATTATGGGACTTTTCAGATTCAGGAGCGCGTGGGCGCACTGGCATATCGGCTGCGTCTTCCTCCCAAGGCACGGATTCACGGTGTGTTTCATGTGGTGTTTTTGAAGAAGTTCCAAGGTACACCGCCATCTGTTTTGCCCAGCTTGCCCCCGATCACTCATGGTCGTGCGCTGCCGGTACCTGTGGAGGTCATTCGTGCACGGCCAACAGCTTGTTCTTGGGATATTCTCGTCAAATGGCAAGGATTGGATGCAATGGCCGCTTCCTGGGAAGCTCTTGAGGACTTCAAGATCAATTATCCAACTTTCAAGCTCGAGGACGAGCTTTTTAGTCAGGCGGGTGGAAGTGTCATGGACTCTATATTTGGTATAGGCGCAGGACTAGAGGAACGGCGGCAACAAGTGGCTAGATTTAAGGGATAAGTATCTTGTAATTTCCTTTGTTAAGTTAGTCGGTTAGGAGATTTCCTTGTTAGCTAGTCGGTTAGGAGTTGAGTCTATTTAAAGGGACATTGTAATCTTGTGAGAGATTAAGCAGAAGTAAAACCTAATTCTCAGAGCCTCCAAGGGAGGGCGAGATTGGTCTGCCTATGCTGTTATTGTGCCCAGTAATCTAGCCATATCAAACAATTGACAAAACTAATGAATAGGTTATGTTAGCATAATAGAATGGCCAATAAAAAAACTGAACAGAAGGCAACTTGCAACAGGATGGCCGACTTGGCCGTGCTTAAGCCACCGGGAAAATGGAAGTAGCATATACCGGCAGGAGGGTATTAGAGAATACAAGAGGACGTACAGCACGTACGGTGAAAACCTGCGTCCTGGAGGCACCGGAAACGCAAGCAAACGTGCAGTACAGTTGCTCATGTGACGACTGACGAGTTCAGGGGCAACTTGACGCAGAGATTCATGGCGAGGTACTCGAGCTGACAACCTCTCAGGGGGTAAGCGTGAAACAGTGAACTCCGGGTACTGCATGTTACGGAGTACCGGAGTTCATGTGTCAACCGCACTGTAGTAAGATGCTATAGCGCAGCTCGTACATAGACTTTGCAACGGAACTGGAGCAAAGCTACCTACAAATCCAGAGCAGTATTTGCAGAATAATATTGCAAACCACTTCATATGATTTACTGGAAATAAAAACTAAAAATTGGCTTACCTTAAACATATCAATGGATCACTCCATTGAATTATTATACCATTTAGAACAATTTATAATTACATGTTTCATTCATCTTGTCATATCTTTGGTGGCAACACTCATCCTGTGTGCCATCTCTTTTCTGATAACTTGAAAAATGCTAAGTTTTCCAGGAAAGGATGCCAAAAATCATCAAAAATTTAATTTGATAAAATATGACTTATGATGCCCGTAATTAGGGTAGAATACAATTAAAATCCATGCCTTGTTTGCAATAGAGAAGTTGTATATAGGTCTTGCACAAATTTTCTAAAGTAATATTTCATTCAAGCAAGACTTGGAAAAATCTTTTTATCTTCTAACCTACACGTAATAAGATTAGAAAAACTAGTAAAAAACACATGTGCCCCTGGATTATCATAACAAGGAGTCAGCTTGTACTTATCACCCAATAAACTAAATCAATCATGCTTACATCAAGAAGAATTAAATATATAACAATTTAAATGTCTCTAGGATGTATTTGAGTATAAAATCTAAACCTCTAACGCCATATATTTTAGGGGGAGGAAGTAGGGCGTTCTAGATTGATATGGGCGCGGCCTCGGTTATTTGAGTATTTGACATGAAAAGGCTGTAATTTATATTCCTCTATTCGAAATTATTAATCTTAAGCTTGCGCTGGCGGGACACCTCCCGAGACCGGAAGAACCCCGGCCGGCCGTTTGGTCAAATTATTAATATTAAAACATGTTAATTACAACTGTGCTATCAAAGAGATTTAAAACCAATTAGGGCAAGTATAACCGTGTAGACAGTTTGCTGTCTTTTTACACAAATAGACAGCTTGTATAATGGGTTGTCTGTTTGGCTGTCTGTAAGATAATTATTTCATCATTTGACACACAAATCATGGTAATCTTGTACATATTTGATCTTTGTAGCCATCTTGTTGCTTAGAAGGGAGAATGCATAACATGTTCAAATAATTCTCATGAGTTGCTTAGAAGGGATAATACACCGTGAATCCAAATTAGTAAATAAATTCTTAACACAAATATAATAGAATTTGTATCAATAGATATGGACATTGAACCAACAAACAAACACTCTGAACCTCTATTGCTATGCTTCCTGTCCTTGTGGTGGCAGCAAGCCAGCAATCAACGAAGCAACGATACTGATCTTGTAATACCCTGGAGAAGAAAATACACGTTTGCACATTGTAACTCAAAATGTCAAGAATCACTCATAAACTGTAATTAGCATGCAGAGCTGAGATTCAGAAACAAATAAAGTCACAACCATCCAATTTCATTCAAGTTCAGAGTACTACAAGATTCAGAGCCGCTGCTCAGATGTCAGAACATGAAAGGAAATTGCTGCAAGGCATATCAACGAACACATGGTGAGCATATGCGTTGACGGAGGACAGCATCAACCAGCCAAGACACCATGAAGCTGAACCCACCCAAATCCATCATAAATTACACAGAAGCGTCCAACTCGAAGAGCAAATTCAAGCACAGATGGGGAATCGAGGAGGGAGCCGTCCGTGCCGCTGCGGTGGGAGAGCACGGGCTACCAGTGGTGGTACGCGACGCCCATCGACTGGCCGGCAGCCAGCGGCCACTACGACCTCGTCCGCGAGCTCCTCCGCGGCTCCGTCTCGACGCCAACCTTCTCGTCAAGCTCACCTCCATCCGCCGCATCCGCCGCCTTGAGTCCGTCTGGGACGACGATAGGCGCCTCACCGGCGCAGCCGCCAACCGCGCCGCCGTCGCCCGCCGCCTCCTCCACGACTGCGACCCCCGCTGTGGCCGGCGGCGGCGGCGGACCCAACCCGGACCCAACCGACTGCCGCACGGTGGCCGTGGCCATAGCTTGAGGCTGCAGAAGCTATTTGTGGAGAGGAGGACACAGGAATTTCGCCTTGGGGGAAGGCACGAAGCTTTGCCGCCAAAATGGAACTCCGCCCGCACGCGCCCCGCGCATCGGATCCCCGCCGCCGTCGATGAGCCACAGCGAGTGCTACAACGCGCGTCGGGAGTCGGCGACTCGTGTCGGAGCACGCGCCTGTGCCGTCGACGAACGAGGCGACGGCTCGCCCGTAACTGCAGCTCGCGGGGGGCTTTTCGCAGAAGTTTTGCTGCATGGCGACGGGTAGCAACGCGCGTTGTACGCCCTTAGGTAAGTAAGGCATTTCAAAATATTTAGGAAGAAGTCTACATGCCCCCTGAAGTATCAAACATGGAACACTTCACCCCTCAAACTACAAGACTGAGTAACCAGCCCCGTCAACTTTAGAAACCGGTGCACATAACCCCCTCTAGTGGTTTTCATAGGCGGTTCTATAAACAATTTTATAGAAAATCCCCTAGACTAATTAAACAGTCGCAAACAGATCCGCCGCCACCCCGAGAAGCCGCCGGTGGTCTCGAGGCCTCGCGCCCACCGCCGCTGCCCGCGCTCCTCCGCCGCCACCGCTCCTCCGCCACCACCGCTCCTCCATGCATGTTATGACATTTTGATGTGATGGAGAATCTTCTTTTTGCATAGGAAATTTGGGGTGGGATTTTGAAACTAAGCATGGCCTGAGGCTACAAGCCTTTGGTAGCCATTCGGGTGTACTACCCTGTAGGTTGCCTTGAAAAATGCACTTGTGGGGTTTCTTGTCAGCCACATCAATTTCATGCGCGAAATTTATGTTGTCTGGTCATTGAGATTGCAATCTAACACATATATAAAAATAATTTACTAATTTCATTATGTGATTATTGTAGAATCAGCCAAATCCATCAGGGTCGGCTGACCCTAATGACTATGGGAAACTCCGCCCCCGATCAATTTCCTCCGGTACTTTCACTCATTTCAGAGTACTACTAAAGTCAATTACAATATTATGCAAATAATTTTATTTTGATACACATATGTACGTATTCATAAAAATACTAAAAAGTGGAAAAAGTTGCATGTACGAGCCTGAGTTGTTTTAGAGTTTTGATTTTTCTTGTTCTAATTTAAATGTGTTTCTAATTTAGATAAGAACATGGACTCAGACAAAGTTGCGGCGCGAATTGATCGTAGATCAATCGGTAAGGTTCTTTGTGATGGTACATGCCGTTCGAGTACTCACCTCAACATTGGTGCCAGCATTTTTTTTGAATTTATTTAAGGATGTAACAGGTACTGTTCTTTTGACGTACCCATTGCCAGCAGGTCTTCGGTTTTTTTTTCGCAACAAAAAAAAGAAGACGACAAAGTTCTGGCAGCAAATTTACATAAGTTGTATAATTTTTTAGATCATTCCATACAACAAGGCGGCACAATGCGGTCGCTGTCTGATTGAGAAACCATGGAAAGTATATATATCTATTGAAATATGAAATTTGTTGCCTTAAGAATTTTGTAAATATTACGTCCTCACCTTTTGCATGTGGCCAATAATCATGATTATGTTGCAATAAATATATATATAAAAAGGATCATTTTAAACAAATCATATACCATTTTGTTTGTTGTGAATATTTTCGTGAGCGCACATTGTTCGCCCGTTAGATCTTCACCTAACTCACAAACCCCACTGAACACATGCCCTTGTCGTCGCTCGGCGGCCATTGCTTGTCGTATATATAGTCATTGCGAGCACAGCTTGCCTCTTCGACCACTCTCCTCTCTTTCGTGCTACCCTTCGCATCTTCATACTGCCTTATTACCATAAGGAGCTACTGCTCTTAAGATCCGAAGCTTCTCTGCTACTGATTCCCTAGCCTCACCGCTTTTTTTTTTGAGAAAACAGGAGGGGTAAGTCCCCTACTGATTATATTAAAAGGAGCAAACGGAACGTCACACCATACAAGAGACTAAAGCGACAAAATCAAGAGACAAAGAAAGAAAGGAAAAAGATCAAAGCTTGAGGAGCCTCACCGCTTTAATCAAGCATAGAGAGTTCGATCTTGATGCCGCATGTTGGTTGATTGCCGGTATGGAGTCGTCGATTTGTCGCGGTTTTATCTTGAGGAGGAAAGATTTTGATACATCCCATTGCTTTTATCATTTATGGAAGCAGTAATGGAGAGTGTTTCCAAGGTAAATCTTATCTTACCAATTTAACCTACTCTGATGCATATCGAGTTGTTCCTTAAATTTTAGCTGTACTTCAATTTGTTTTCCGTGTTGGATTTGATTTTTTTTTTGCATCGCCGTGATCCTTGCAAACAAATATGGTTCCTAGCAAAGGCTCAATTTTATCATGCAAAAGCGAATCTATGGGGATTTATTACTAGGAGTAGTGCTACATGGTTGCCAGAGGTTGGTGCTCTCTTGCTTGCGCTTTTATGGAGCGGTGTACTGGGATATACTCCGCGTGCTCGTATTCACACAGTTAAATCGGGATCAATAGGGAGGGTGGTGGTTGTTTTCACACTCAAATCCATCCCAATCCGGATTTGTGCATGCAGCTTCCGAAATTGAAGAAGCTTTGGGAACCTCCCCGGCCAGCCAACCCGTGGAAACGCACACGGCTACAGGGACCGAAACGAAGTTCCCGCAACATGGCACACCCCGGCCGACCGCACTGCCTCGGCCCTGACACGCCGGCCGCCCGGTCCCTCCCGGCCCGCTCCAATGCTCACGCCGCGCGCCCCTGGGCCGGCCGGCAGCCATCCAAAAGCGGGCGACGTCCTGCCAGCCCCGCCCACCGGTTTGCAGCCCGAAGCTGCCAGCGGCTCCACGCGCACCGCTGCACAGGTTGGACACTTGGACCTGGGCCTTCCCAAATTTGCACCCTCAAATTCACTATGTAAAAAGAAGCACATTAAAATGTCATAATATGCATGGAGTATTAAATATAGATGAAATTAAAAACTAATTACACAGTTTTGTTGTAGTATGCGAGACGAACATTTTGAGCTTAATTAATAAATTTTTGGACAATTTTTCATACATACAAACGAAATGCTACAGTGCCGTATTTATTCCTACTGCTGCGCGTCAGGCCGGATTCCGGAACTAAGGCCCTGGTGTCCTGGTTCCTCGAGCAAGTACCTCTATTTCCAAAAATTTAAAAAATAAAAAAAGCAAGCACCGGGTTAGACCTGGTAGTCCTGTTCGCTTGGATTATCAGCCACCAGCCAATAATGTTTTTCTCTCAGCAAAAACCATCACCAGCCATCAACCAGCCAGCCATCGTCTTTGTTGGATGATTGATGTACAGGCTAAAGGTACGTTGTGCAAGCAAAGGCACAGCGCATGACGCCGGCAGAGCCACAGCACACACGCATCAGTTGCAGATGCCGACGGAGTGACGGACGACGCTCATTCTACAGCCGGCCGAGAGCAAAGCAGAAGGCCGAAGGAAACAAAACCAAACCACAACGGATGGGATCGATCGGTTTTTGTTTGAACCGGGGAAAAGCGGCAGTTTTCAGCCAGAAAGACGCCAGCGGCAAGCCATAAAAGTTTTCTCTCCCTCCAGTGGCCAGTGGCCGCCGGGACTCCTCGGGACCATGCCAGTGCCACGAGAGCTTCGCGTTCCACACCTGGACTGGACACGCCTTACTTCTGGCCAGAGAGAGAGGCAGAGGCCCGCCCCGGTTCTCGTGCACTGGCCGCGCCACGCCCTCTGCCAGGGCTGCGCCTGACTACTACGGCTGCAGCCAGGCCTAGGTTCCTTAGCCCGCTAGGCACCGCGACTCCTGGACCCGGTGCTGGTGAACCCGTGACACGGAACGGAAGGCTTGTGCCCGTCCACGGCGCGGCGCACGGTGGTGGTAGTAACTGCACGGCGAGGCCGGGCTGCAGAGAAGGCCTGCCTTTTGCTTCGCTGCACCATGCTTCCCGCATTTCTCAAAACTGATCTCTCGCGGGGAACCGGCCTCTCCCCGCGACCTGCTACGCCCACACAGCCCTGCGTATCCCCAAACAACGTTGCTCTGCAAAACCAACCACACAGGGGTTTGCTGCCTAGCTGTAACCATATTTCTGAGTAAGATTATACCCTCGGATCAATCTATAGTGCATATTAAGAGCCATCCAGCTCGTATATGTTCTTAGTAAAATTGTGCCGTTGAGCTTTTGGCATGGTTAATGGCTTTTCATCGTAGGATTTTATTCACCAGCGCAACATTGAATTCATGAAGGTGTATTAAAAGTCTACTTGTCTTACGCGTTTAAAAGAAATTCAAACTACATTTCTTTTCCCTAAATCCCTTACGTCACGCCGATAAAAATGTGTTATTTTAACACTTTCACATAATTGTAAGAAAAATAATCCACTTTTTGAATAAAAGATAGGTATGATTATATTTGTCATAATTTACATAAAAAAAGTGGGTCGACTTTTTTTAGTGGTTTGACTTTCTTTTTTTTACTTTTGGGCGACCAAATCATCGGTTACTTGAATCGCATCGTCATTCTCCTATCAATGATGGCATATATGCAATAGAGCGTGTCGCTACTGCATAAATTCGTCGGTTACCCTTTTCAATGGCGACAAATGATTAACATTGACCCAACAAGTGTGGAAGGCGATTTTATACGTGATGACAACTGTATTGCGGTGACCTGTTGGAAAAACGTATCTCACACGATTTGCTTAGTACACCACGTCATTTCTATCGACGATGCATCTTTCTACTCGCTCAGCCAAAATACCTCAAGAGACGCATTACGTGACGTTGATTTTTCTCAATACTCATTTGGGCACATACCCTTTGGGTTCCTTAGCAAAAAATCCCTCTTACTTTCAATGTGCACTTCTCTCTAAGAGACAAAACCAGGGAGCCTTCCAATCCTGTGCGACCGCAAGGCAACTCCCCTCCTTAAAACCTTCCCCACCCCCACACTCCCCACTCCCTCCACCAGACCATCGCCGCGCGCCGCGCCATGGCCGCCCTCCGCCTCCTCCTCGCGTCCCTGCTGCTCCTGCTCCAGGCCATTGCCGCCGCGTCCTCCGACGCCCACCACCTCCTCGCCGCGAAGGCCGCGCTCCTGGACTCCACCGGCGCGCTCGCCGGCTGGGGCAACGGCTCCGCCTCCGGCCGCGGCTTGCCGTGCCGCTGGGCGCACGTTTCCTGCGCCAAGAATCCCTTCTTCCGTTGGAAAGCTGAAGAATCTCGTCAATTTGGACCTCTCGACGAACAACTTGTCCGGCGAGATACCACAAAGCATTGGGAATTTGAGTTCTTTGGAGCAGATTGAGCTCTTCGCAAACCAGCTCTCAGGGAGTATCCCGGTGGGGTTTGGAGGCCTCAAGAAGCTCCGTTCACTGGACTTCTCCATGAACCGGCTCACTGGTGCGGTGCCGGAGGACATGTTCGCGGCGCCGAGTCTTGCCAGCGTGCACATGTACCAGAACAATCTGACCGGCCGCTTGCCGGCAACGCTGGGGACGGCGCCAAGTCTGTCCGACCTGAGGATTTTCGGCAACCAGCTTTCTGGGCCGTTGCCGCCGGAGTTGGGGAAGAATTGCCCACTCCAATTCCTGGACACGTCGGACAACCGGCTGTCAGGTCCAATTCCGGCGGGGCTTTGCGCTTCTGGGAAGCTAAAGCAGCTCATGCTGCTGGACAATCAGTTTGAAGGCGCCATTCCGGTGGAATTGGGGCAATGCCGGACACTGATGAGGGTGCGGCTGTCAACCAATAGGCTGTCTGGTCCCGTGCCCCGGGAATTCTGGGGATTGCCGGGTGTTTACCTGCTGGAGCTCTGTGGCAATGCACTGTCGGGGACGGTTGATCCTGCCATTGCTGGTGCCAAGAACCTATCCAAGCTGCTCCTACAGGACAACCGGTTCACTGGTGCTCTGCCTGCCGAGCTGGGGACATTGTCCGGTCTGCTAGAGTTCAAGGCTTCGAACAATAGCTTCTCTGGGCCGCTGCCGCCGTTTCTTGCCAACCTTTCGTTGCTTTACAATCTTGATCTGAGCCACAATTCTTTCTCTGGAGAGATCCCAGGGGATTTTCGTAAGCTAAAACATTTGTCACAGCTGTACCTTTCAGATAACCACCTCACTGGGAGCGTCCCTCCAGAGCTTGGGGAGATTGTTGAGATGAATACTCTTGATTTGTCAAACAATGATCTTTCTGGTCAGCTGCCTTCACAGTTGCAGAACCTCAGGCTAAATCATTTCAACATATCCTATAACAAGCTCTCTGGGACTTTACCCATTCTCTTCACTGGATCACAGTACAATGAAAGCTTCTTGGGCAACCCTGGCCTGTGCCATGGGTTCTGTGGGAGCAATGGCAATTCCGGTGATGCCAAACGGCATACCATTATAGTGTGGGTTGTCTCCATCGTCGCTGCTGCTGTGATCATCCTATTGATTGGTATGGCTTGGTTTGATTACAAGTGCAGGATGTACAAGAAGAGGGCTGCTGAATTGGATGATGGAAAGTTTAGTTGGGTGCTCACATGCTACCACAGGGTGGATTTCAGTGAGAGGGACATTGTGAATAGCCTTGATGAGAGCAATGTGATTGGGCAGGGTGGTGCAGGCAAGGTATACAAGGCTGTTGTCGGGCCTCAGGGTGAGGCCATGGCTGTCAAGAAGCTCTGGCCTATCGGTGTGGCAAGCAAAAGGATAGACACATTTGAAGCCGAGGTTGCCACACTAAGCAAAGTTCGGCACAGGAACATTGTAAAGCTTGCCTGCAGCATCACAAACACAGCCTGCAGGTTGCTTGTCTATGAGTACATGCCAAATGGTAGCTTGGGGGATATGCTTCACGGTGCAAAACGCAGCATCTTGGATTGGCCGATGAGGTATAAGATTGCTGTTAATGCTGCTGAAGGACTCTCCTACTTGCACCATGACTGTAAGCCCCCCATCGTCCATCGAGACGTGAAGTCAAACAACATCCTGCTTGATGCGGAGTATGGTGCCAAGGTTGCAGATTTTGGTGTTGCAAAGACTATTGGGGATGGCCCGGCCACCATGTCTATCATCGCAGGATCTTGTGGATACATCGCTCCTGGTGAGTTGCTGACGCCTGATTGTAGTTCTGCATGTTTACATTAGTAGTATTTGCACTTCACCGTTTTGATGTGTACTCTTGCTTTATATATAGTTTTTGAAACGTATTCTAGTAAGCTGACATATATTGCATATTAGTTCTTATGCCTGAGTGATCTGTTGTGCATTGCAGAGTATGCTTACACTCTCCATGTGACTGAAAAGAGTGACATATATAGCTTCGGTGTGGTCATCCTGGAGCTTGTCACTGGTAAGAAGCCGATGGCACCAGAGATTGGCGAGATGGACCTTGTGACGTGGGTTTCTGCCAATATTGAGCAGAACGGGCTGGAGTCTGTGCTTGATCAGACTCTCGCTGAGCAGTTCAAGGATGAGATGTGCAAGGTTTTGAAAATTGCGCTGCTCTGCATCTCGAACGTTCCAGTCAGCCGCCCACCAATGAGGGCTGTGGTGACGATGCTGCTGGAGGTCAAGGAAGAGAACAAGCCGAAGCAGAAGGTGGCACCTCTGGCCATTTGACTCGAGGCAAACCCACCTGAAGAATAAAAAATAAAAGAAGTGTTTGCTCTTCTCAGATTATGTACTCAAAACCAAATGGCATTATATTAGATCCTGAGAAGTGCCTGGTAGCAGCTAGTTGTTCTGAAATTTTTGTAGCTTGGTGATTACCAAAGCTTGTGACTGTATCAGCCTTTTGCTCTGAATGAAAAGTGCTGGTTGCTATCAATCTGTCCTCTGTGGCTAAGATTTGGTGTTCATGACGGGGTAGTGCTATTGTGGTGGTCTACTTTCATCCTTTTTTGTTCAATTTTCCCAACCTTTCCACCCGGTGCTGGTAAGATACTTTGGAACATCTTGTGGAAAAGCTACGGTGTTTAACGAACTAAAACTTCCATTGGTCTCAACCTGACTGTTCCCTTTATCCTAACCAACAGTCAGGTCTTTCACCATTTTGGGCCTGTATAGTTCCAAGTTCCAAAAAGCAACTCCCAAATACACTATGCAAAAAGAAGATTCTCCATCACATCAAAATGTCATAACATGCATGGAGTATTAAATGTAGATGAAATCAAAAACTAATTGCACAGTTTTGTTGTACTCTGCGAGACGAACATTTTGAGCCTAATTAATCAATTTTTGGATAATTTTTCATAAATACAAACGAAATGCTACAGTAGCGCAATGATTACGAAGTGACATCTTACTCACAAATTCAAACATCTAAACACCACCTTTAAGTCACAACTAAACGGTGCTATAGTACCTCAGGTACCAACCAATGATTGAGTTTGATAACAAACATTTTTTTTCTTCTTAAAACATGCAACATATTGTAAAGACACCTGCGACAGTGATTGGATTTGAGTTGCGCTGTTAGTCCCTTTGCTTCTATTGTCGGCTGCTTCTGTTTGCCCCCTTTGTCCTGGCAAGCAGACACTGTACCGAATCAGAGTCGGCTTCAAGGCTGCTGCAGTAGAAATAGGAGGAACAGAAGCTGCACAATACCTACTCCTTTGCCATGCCCTATGTGGATCCAGATGTTGCGGATTTTCCATCTGCTTTTGCAGCTCGAAATCATTGGGCCGTGCCACTGAGACTGTTACACTGTGGAACCACAGAACTAGAACCTGCACATGTCTGATTGGCAGAGCAGAACAAAGAATCGTCAGTTATGCATTACAATTTACTTTTCACCAACTTTTCACCACGTTATCAATTATATGTGATTTTAGTATTGTTTTATGTCTGACAATACGCGGCTCGTTTATCATGCAACAACAGAAAGTTGCAATAACTTGATGGAAACCCAGGTCTGTAGTCCTGAGACATGAGGAGCCCAACTTTCCATCAGTCCTTGGTAGGACCAGTGTGCCTAGTAGACAAGTGAATTGACCTTTGCGGCTTCTCATTGCATGAATGGACAGGATGATAGTATGTTCAGTGCCTAGCACTTTAGCTTTAGCTTCTTCTGCCTTCTCAAATTGTTCTTCTTTTGCACATTCCACCCATTTTTTTGTGTTTTTATAGCCCTTTTGTTAACAGTATCTACCATGAACAAGTGTATAACTAAAGGAGAAAACAATCGAATGCAAGCCCGTACTCCATTCATGATGTATACAGATGGATCTGAAAAATTGCATTGAACTGCTAAACTGCATAGGGCAGATATTCCTGGAAAAGTCGAAATTTATTCAACCATGCTTGTTTCTTAGAGAATCAACTGATGTTCAGTGTAAATTTCAGGCATGAGTGCGAACTGTATTTTGAAATGAAGTAATGAACGCTAGAATGTAAGCGCATGATCTGCATGGAGCCCATTGAGATGACACTCATGGAACCCCGCCATTATTGAAACTGGAGGATCGCATGCTTGTGGGCTCCGTGAATCTCCTCTTGACGAAAGGCACCTCTACCCCACTAGGGTTCTAGGAGCTGCAATCTTGGACTCCTCAGTCCTTAAGCAGCCAATGAGGCGTGAGTGCTGGCGGAATCCTGTGATTGCCAACCATGATGGCCAAAACCAACACGACAGAAAAAGCAAGAAAAGAAAGGTAACATATGGGTGTGAGAGATTGTAGTGGTACTGGTAAATAGTGATGAAGAAAAGCAATAGTTGGAGCACTTGCTACTTGAAGAGGGAACTAGTGCCATTCCCTTTTGCTAGCCTTTTAACATGGCCCACTCCAAATGTGAACATGCAAACTGCAAAGCCATGGTAGTGCCTGAGAACTGTCAAGGTAGTCATGATGCATGCTTTTATTTGTTTATCCTCATGCGACGCTGACATTTTAAACTTCTGAACCTGCTCGAGAAATAGAAAATGCGCTGTTCTGATATAGTACAAAATCCTAGGTTAAAACCATCCTATTAACACTCCAACCAGTGGTGCACTCATTTTAAAACTCGAAATTAAGGGAAAAATCATCAGATTGGACACCATCTCTTACACGTGAATCAGACGAGAGTGATAGGAGTAAGACTCCGGGCATTTGTAAAAAATTGTCCAAAAATTAATTAATTAGACTCAAAATGTTCGTCTCGCAGAGTACAACAAAATTGTACGCTTAGTTTTTTATTTCATCTAGGTTTAGTACTCCAATGTATGCTATGACATTTTGATGTGATGTGAATCTTCTTTTTGCATAGTGAACTGTGGTGTTGTTTTTTTGGAACTAAACACGGGCGAGATGTCATAGGACTACTGGTTTCCATCATTTCAATCCAACTAGGGAACTGTACAACTCTGTCCTAAAATTTGTGGCTCTCGAGACTTCATGGCTGTGTTCAGTTTCAAAAAGAAGATGGTAAAATTTGGAGAAAATGTCACATCAGACACTATAGCGCACTGTAGCACTTTTCGTTTGTTCGTGGTAATTATTGTTCTACCATGATCTAACTAGGCTCAAAAGATTCATCTCGTAATGTACATCAAAACCATGCAACTAGTTTTTTTATTTACCCATATTTATTGCTCCATGCATGAGGAAAGACATTTGATGTGATATGTGAATAGTGAAGTTTAGATATAGAATTTTGGGAAATTTTTGGGAACTAAACACAGCCCTGCATGTCCTTATTCTGCAAAAAAGGGGTGGCAATGGCAATGGTCGCTGCACGCCTGCACTGAATGCTCACCGCATCCAGTTCCTGTGTAATGAACCATGGTACTATTTGGGCACATCAGAAATGTCCAACGCTTCACTGTATCAGAAGGCTTAATAGCCTGACGTCTCCAGGAGTCCAGGTGTAGCAGCAACAGGAATATACTAAAATTGGAGAACTAGTAATCTAACTGCAAAAGAGCTAAACTTGAGCTGCATGTTGTTCCAGACTACATATATTAAGCACTGATTACAATCGTTATACGTAGTACCTTTTCCAAATGAGCTACACATAAAAATTGACGGAAGTGAAATTTTGAAAAGAATTCACAGGATTGGTGCCGCCTGCCAAGCCAATCTCCGTGCATGGATATTTGGCCTGTGGGACTAACATACGTAGTGGTAAAGAAATGATAGCAGTGTAGCACGGCGTTCCTATACGGCTTTCGTTCACTTTTTTCGGAGGCAGCTTAGGGCCCATGGCCGGTCCATTACCGCGCGTCGTTTTCCTCCTCGCCGCACGACCGCCGCCCCGGCCGACGGCTGCCGCGCCGCCGCGCCGCCCGCCATCCACCCCCTGTCTCTTATACACATCTAGATGTGTATAAGAGACAGTGATACA
>OAMR01000584.1:805267-822972 GCA_900205405.1 Echinochloa crus-galli | reverse complement strand
CACAGTTTTGTTGTACTTTGCGAGACGAACATTTTGAGCCTAATTAATCAATGTTTGGACAATTATTCACAAATATAAATGAAATGCTACAGTAGCGCAATGATTACAGAACCCCAACTTTAAATCCCGAAAATTCAGCAACTAAACAAGGCCCAAGAACAATTTTGTTTTCTTGAGAGTTTAGCTATTGCTGGTTCTATTTAACATGTGTGTCAGCTAGACCATCGTTCTACTCGATTTAGAACCCCCACCTTTGTGATTTTGGATTGGCTATTATTTTCATATTTGCAATTGAGTTGCTTGTTCTACTTATTTTTGCTTGTTTTTTGATTGCTGTAAGAAATATCCTCAGTGGTTTGGTTGATCGTGCTCCACAAAATCGCGTCGACCTTCGAAAATGGTGCATCGGTTGCTAAAGCGTAGCATCCTTAAATGGTTGTAGTCAAGCCGTGAACGCCGTCTCCATTTCCAAATCGAGTTATCCACTCTCTTCTATCGGATGATTATGAGTTAATGCGTATATATACTAATGTACATAACAAACTTACCTTCAAAGACACCGGAGATGGAATCAAATTCTCGTGGGACTGTGGGAGGGTGTGATGTGATTATAGGTAATCGTTTTGGGTTACCAAACTTGATTATTCAATATAAAGGACTTCTAGTCCGTAATAGAACAACTTGTCTGGGTGGTGTAGTTGGTTATCACGTTAGTCTCACACACTAAAGGTCCCCAGTTCGAACCTGGGCTCAGACATTTTTTTATTTATTTTTTTGAAAAATTTTAAGTTGTGGTTGTCTTATCTCTGCTTTTTCTGTGAATTTTTTAGGTCTGATGATTGTCTTATCCTGCCGGGAATTCGCTTTTTTTTCAAATTTTTTAAGTTGTGATTGTCTTGTCTTTTCTTTTTCTGTGAATTTTTTAGGTTTGATGATTGTCTTATCTCTGCCGGGAATTTGTGTTTTTTTCTTGTCGTCTGCAGCAGCGTATACGTTTCTCTAGTCGTCGGCCGTCGCGTTGAGCCCTTGAGAAGTTGAGCCGTCGCACGGTCTCTCACTCTCACCGGCTCGACGCCACCAGATCTGGTTCCATCCTCCACTCCCTCTCCGCTCTGGTGAGTGGATCTTTGTTGTTGTTGCTTGCAGATCCGTGTGCGCGCCGTCGAGGAACCGGGGAGCCAAGACTTCAGCACACCATGGAGGATCCTGGAGTTCAGCAATCTTTTGAGTTGTATCTGGATGTGTAGCCTTGTACTCTTTCTTTCTTTATATCTGGTGAACAATGTATGAACAATGCATGAACTACTCTTGAAAAACTAGGTTGAAGGAGTGTTTTTTGTGTTATGGGCTGCTGGGCTGGCACGGGCACGCTGGGCACTAAAGGCCCAGTGGGCCAACGGGCCGGCCCACCTAAACAGCCTGTGGGCCGGACTTGGGCCGAGGCCTCGGCCCGGCACGGTAGGGTGGCGGGCCGAGCCGTGCCCGTGCCGAGCTGGGCCGGGCCGAGCTTGGCCATCTATACTCCCCAACCTTCCGGACGCGCGGCGCGTGTCGCCCGGCGCCAGCCAGCTCTCGCCGCGCGCGCGCCCTGCCCACAGCCCACGCGGCACCTCGCCTCGCCGTGGCCGAAATCCCAACAGCTGGAACGCGCCAGCAGTCAGAGCTCAGCTGTCCTCCCAGCGACGTCGTGCGCAGGGGATGGACACCTGGAACGAGCGATCCACCACCAGACCAGCAAGAGGTTCCTTCACCAACGGGCCTGGCCTGTCCGTTCCAGGTGTCGCCTCAGCTGCTGGAGTCCCTTCCTTCGCCCAGCAAGCAAAAGATCTGCCCAATCAGGGGCACCAACCGACGGGGAGCTCGTCTCCATCAGGGGCGCGGGCGCGGCCATGATCGTGAATTACGTGCTCAATTTTGTAAACGCCTTTGTGCCACGTCCGCCCGGCCCGGGGACGGGACAGTCCGATCCCTCTCAGAAAAAGCGTGGAGTGGAGAGATGAGATCCCCGGGAATCGTCGAGCTGTGCTCACGCTGGCCGCTGCTGGTTCTGGTTCGCTTCGCCGCCGAGGGCGAGGGGCGAGAGCCGAGAGATTTGGTGGGATTCGATTCTTGCTGGAGGCCGGGCGTGCGATGCGGAACAGTTGGGCGGGGTGGCTAGCTGGGAGCCTGGAAGGGCTGGAGGAGAGGACCACGGGTGCCTGTGGAGTCGCGGGCGTTCACGCCACCGGGGGGCGGCAGATGTCGTGGCCTCCTTCCACGTGGATCCGATCCCCTCGGTATAGATTATATGAATATCAAATATCTTCGTCTCCTGCTGGCTGCTGCTGAATTTCAGCGGAAGTTTCTGAATGCTCGCGCTCGCAAACGTTGACACCCGAAGGGAGTATGAAATTAAAAAACATGTGCGTGCGCATGATTTTTTTTTCAATTTTATTTTCCGAGAAAGATCTCTGAAGGACGTGTCCTTGTAGTTTTCCTCAATGTTCGTCAGTTCTTTTTTTTTTGGTCCGAGAGGCGTATAGATCGGTTCTTTCTCAGGCTAAAACGATCACCTTTTCGGCGCCCAATTTCAGCATCAGTGTGCTCCGCCCCCACCCAACCTGAAAACTCCTGAATCGGGTGGGAGACGTGCGTATCGGTATATGAATGAGGCGAGATTTGCCCGGAGATCACCAATCCAATCTGAACCTACTCAACAGTAGTCGACGCAAATAATGTCTGCGCAATTTGTCTCACTTCGGAGACCCAGGAATTCGAAGTGTCCATTTTGTTCGGAGTATACAGATCCACTTTGTTCTTTCATTCAGTTGATGCTCTTTTTTGGCTCGATTTCAGTTCATTTCAGATGGGATCCTCACCGAATTCTTGTCAGAACATCTCACCCCTGTAACTTTGATGATTTCGAAAACCTTGTTTTTTCATTCGAAATGGTATCCAGATCCAATTCCGGTTACACCATAACAATAATTAATCTACGCGCTCCTCTGAACTTTGATTCAGGGAGAAATACAGCAAAAAAATGATTTTGAAAAGAAAAAAAATAGTAGAGTTACTAGCTATAGCTACTACTTCTACGACTACCCATCCCAAATCTTTTCTGTGCATCATCCCACCCCACCCGGCTGTACTACTACTATCACGGTCACGAAGAGCCAGCCAAGAGCGCTCGCTAGTGGCTCTTCCGGCGGAGATCGACGACGACGACGGAGACGTTGTCGGAGCTGCGCCTGGCGATGGCCAGCTTGGTGAGCAGCGCGGCGGCCTCGGCGCACCACTTGTCCCTGCCCCTGCGGAGGCACGCGCGCGCCACCTCGCAGGCGGCCTCGTTGCTCACCACGTCCCACAGCCCGTCGCTGGCCAGGATCAGGCACTCGTCGCCGTCGGCGAGGTCCGTCACCGTCACCTCGGGCACCGACGAGACGTACGGCTTGAGGTACCCGTCCCCGATGGCGCGGGACATGGCCAGCACGCCCAGCACCCGCGCGCCCTCCCAGAAGATGACGCGCCCGCCCGCGGACTCGATCCGCTCCTGCTCGTCGGGGCGGTCCGGCTTGTGGTCGGAGGAGAGCGGGACCGGCGCCGCGCCGCCGCCGCGGCAGAGCACCGCGCGGGAGTCACCGCAGTGCGCCACCACCACGCGCCGGTCCTCCACGACGGCGACGACGGCCACGGGTGCGTGCGTGCCGGGCGGGGATTGGCTGCCTGGCCGCATCCTGACTCGGCGCCTGGCGCGGCCCGGCGAGCTACCCGGCCCCGGGCGGACATGACCACTTTTGCCCGGGGATTGCCGGGGGTAGGGCATGGTGCAGTACGTGCCACCGCAGGCATCAGAGAATTGGTGCTGGGGCCCGGGGAGGAACGCACTTTCGTCCCTCCCCCCGGATGGCGATGTGCCGTCGCGTCCAGGTTCCGTGCGGCCGCGGGGGGCCTGGGACACGTTGCTGGCGCGGGCGCATGGGGATGAAGCAGAAGCAGTGGTGAAAACGGTGGGAAGGAAACCGGGGGCGTCGAGGTGAGGACAGTACGTGGTGGGTGGGTGTGGGATCTCTCCCTCCCTCGGCGGTCAGCGGCGACGTCGTGTCGCCGGCACTCGGTGGCGCAGAGGGCATGCTGCCGGGCCGGGCGAGGGATGGACGGGAACGCGGGACCTTATAAGCCGTTGGTACGGGGTCAATTTTAGAGAGAAGCCGGTAGGATTCGTGCTCCAACGTTGGTCACTCGTTGCTTGACCTGCAGGGCTCTTTAAATTATTAATTAACGTCCGAATGTTAATTTCTTCAGAAACGGATTTTCCTTTTTGATACTTTCTGCAACAGATTATATTCATACATCGCAGAATCACGATATGTGGACTTATGAGCCCGCCAATTCTAATTTAAGGAGTGCTTCATGCGTCTTTATGCATTTTTTGCAATCTGAACCTACTCAACATTTGTCGAGTCTGCGCAATTTGTCTCACTTCGGAGACCCAGGAATTCGAAGTGTTCATTCATTTTGTTCAGAATATACAGATCCACTTTGTTCTTTCATTTAGTTGTTCTTTTTTGGCTCGATTTCCCTTCATTTCAGATGGGATTCCTCCCCGAATTCTGGTCAGAACATCTCCTCTTGTACTCTGATGATTTCGAAAACCTCTTTTTTTCATTCGAAATGGCATCCAGATCAAATTCCGGTTACACCATAACAATAATTAATCTACGCGCTCCTCTGAACTTTGATTCAGGGAGAAATACAGCAAAAAATGATTTTAACAAGAAATATTAGTAAGAGTTACTAGCTAGCTACTACTGCTACCCATCCCAAATCTTTTTCTGTGCATCATCCCACTCGGCTGTACTACTACTATCACGAGAAGAGCCAAGAGCGCTCGCTAGTGGGTCTTCCGGCGGAGATCGACGACGATGACGGAGACGTTGTCGGAGCTGCGCCTGGCGATGGCCAGCTTGGTGAGCAGCGCGGCGGCCTCGGCGCACCACTTGTCCCTGCCCCTGCGGAGGCACGCGCGCGCCACCTCGCAGGCGGCCTCGTTGCTCACCACGTCCCACAGCCCGTCGCTGGCCAGGATCAGGCACTCGTCGCCGTCGGCGAGGTCCGTCACCGTCACCTCGGGCGCCGACGACACGTACGGCTTGAGGTACCCGTCCCCGATGGCGCGGGACATGGCCAGCACGCCCAGCACCCGCGCGCCCTCCCAGAAGATGACGCGCCCGCCCGCGGACTCGATCCGCTCCTGCTCGTCGGGGCGGTCCGGCTTGTGGTCGGAGGAGAGCGGGACCGGCGCCGCGCCGCCGCCGCGGCAGAGCACCGCGCGGGAGTCACCGCAGTGCGCCACCACCACGCGCCGGTCCTCCACGACGGCGACGACGGCCACGGGTGCGTGCGTGCCGGGCGGGGATTGGCTGCCTGGCCGCATCCTGACTCGGCGCCTGGCGCGGCCCGGCGAGCTACCCGGCCCCGGGCGGACATGACCACTTTTGCCCGGGGATTGCCGGGGGTAGGGCATGGTGCAGTACGTGCCACCGCAGGCATCAGAGAATTGGTGCTGGGGCCCGGGGAGGAACGCACTTTCGTCCCTCCCCCCGGATGGCGATGTGCCGTCGCGTCCAGGTTCCGTGCGGCCGCGGGGGGCCTGGGACACGTTGCTGGCGCGGGCGCATGGGGATGAAGCAGAAGCAGTGGTGAAAACGGTGGGAAGGAAACCGGGGGCGTCGAGGTGAGGACAGTACGTGGTGGGTGGGTGTGGGATCTCTCCCTCCCTCGGCGGTCAGCGGCGACGTCGTGTCGCCGGCACTCGGTGGCGCAGAGGGCATGCTGCCGGGCCGGGCGAGGGATGGACGGGAACGCGGGACCTTATAAGCCGTTGGTACGGGGTCAATTTTAGAGAGAAGCCGGTAGGATTCGTGCTCCAACGTTGGTCACTCGTTGCTTGACCTGCAGGGCTCTTTAAATTATTAATTAACGTCCGAATGTTAATTTCTTCAGAAACGGATTTTCCTTTTTGATACTTTCTGCAACAGATTATATTCATACATCGCAGAATCACGATATGTGGACTTATGAGCCCGCCAATTCTAATTTAAGGAGTGCTTCATGCGTCTTTATGCATAGGTTATTATGTCTTTTCCGTTTGTTTTCCAACCATATGTATCTAGCTAAAATTAATACTTTATCCTACAAACATGTTCATTTAGATTCAAATTTTGTTCAAAAAACAAAACCTTATATTTGATCCACTATATCTACATTTGAAGATTGAGAATAATAGCACTATGGTTGAAAGGATTTCAGATGCACTTAAATATGCATGAAATTTTATTAAGTCCGTATCTATTTTCAACGGCCTATCTCCAGCCAATAGAGACATGACACATGTTAGGACTGTTGCTCATCCCTCCCATTACACACCACACATGTTCGACATCTGCGTAGTAGAATCTAATGCATAGTAACACGAAAACCAAACCAATTCACCGATTGAACTAAAGAAACCATGAATCGATGACTAGACCAGTCTAGTCAAAAGATCGGTCATGTAATTAGACTAGTGGAAACTGATCAGACTAGCCAGTTTTGTGTCGAACTAGTGAATCAGTTCTCTAGAGAGTCAGTGATTAATTAAATGCTTGGACATTGGTTCTATATTGTGTACAATTGACTATCATGCTATGTTATACCAACTATTGTGTTATATATGATGTATTTTGCTAATAAAACTTGCATATTATTCATATAAATAATGAAAAATAAATATTGTATTGATAAATGATGAATCATTTGTTGGATTAGTAAATCATCGGTTGGGCCAGTGAACTAATGCATTCGAGGTCCGCCTTGTTGTTCTATACTCATGTGTCATACGAATAGAATTTTCATGATATAAGACCAATTTTAACGAGAGTTTTATTTTTTAAAATTATATATATGCTAACTAATATTAATTAATGATGTGCAAAAAAAGAGAAATAAGATTATTTTTTTATCTATATGAGACCACATGATTTTCCAACTCTAAATGAGTTATATAATTGAAGAATGCCACGAGAGGATATATATAAAATAGAACTCTCGTTAAAATCTTCTATCGAGATTGCCCTATGCCTTTATCGAGAATTGACACATTTAGAGTTGGAAAATCTTCTATCGAGATTGTCCTATACCTAATATCCTCTGGTCATGCAATCTGTTTAGAACTCTCGTTAAAATCTTCTATTGAGATTGCCCTATGCCATATAAAATAGAACTCACTATAGGGTTTCTTCTGTATTTTGTTAACTTGACACTTGGAAAAAAATAAAATCTTCTATCGAGATTGCCCTATGCCTTTATAGTTTTATAGTTGATGAAAAACCCAATTCTGTTTAGACCCAAACCCTACGCTTTCGATGGCCTTGAATTTCTGAACCCACCTAGTCAGCTATCTATCTAGGCCGTTATCGGACCAACCAGGCCCTCATAAAATCAGGCCATGTTCCGATGTTCGCGATGAACGAAAGCTTTTCCTATGAACCGGGCCTGATTTTACGAAAGCTTTCATAAGCCCTAGAAAAAGGCCTCAGAAAGCTTGGCTAGAGCATATGGCCTTGCAAATTTCCTATTTTTTTTCTCATATACACGCGCGGGATTCCGGCCCAGTACGGCCCACGTCAAGGCCTTCGTCCTTCCTGGACTCGACGATTGTGGCGGCCTATAATCTGCGGGTGATGCAGAATAATACATGCTACTTCAGTGCTAAAACTATGAGAAGAGCTGAGACCTGAGTAAGAGTAAATAACCACCAGAAGTTCTACAAGTCAAGCTTACTCGCAAAAAAAAAGAAACTGCTATTTTCAAATAAATTAAGCTTAACGTATGATCTTTAACAAAGAAACAGAAATATATATGCAAAAGGAACTAGTTGATTCGCTGTGAACCAATATAACAGTTAGCTGGGCAATATGGTTAAGGTCAAGCTTCAATAAATGGTATCAGTTGTAACTCGAACCAATGCAAAAGTGTTGAATTGCTTGGTGGCATGATTTTCGAAAGTAGGGTCAACCCACTCGGTATAAATCTAAATTCTATTAACAACAATCATCCAAACTTGAGTAACAGCACAGTACTTAAGATTATACGAATGTATACGACCATCTAGCCTAAGGATTATTTGCACGGGCCAATCGTTCTATTTGTAAAAGAAAAATTTTTATTGTAGTTGCAAAGGGAGCCCTATATTATTATCTTGTCGGTCCAAGCTGAGGAGTGATGAGCAGCAGCATTAACCCGGGGTGCTTGGCACAAGTACGGGCCACGGCAACCGCATTGTTCTCGGCGGCTCTGGCAGGTCGTCGCACGGGAAGGTCGTACGATGATCCAAGCATGTCCTCCGGAAGCACGCCCATCGAGAATCCCGCGGTGGCCTCGTCAAGAACAAGCGCCGCCTCGCCCCCGCCGTCGCCGGTGGCGCCCTTGATCCCCCAGTAGAAAGAGCCGTGCGCGCGCCCCGCGAAGTAGAAGGACTCGATCGTGCTCGGGACGTCGATGTCGCTGCGCCATGCCCTCTTCACGAAGTGCCAGTCGCCTTGTCGTCCCGAGGAGAACGCGGCGCGCCTCTCTCCTCCTTCGCGTCGTCGCTCGCGGCGGAGAACACGTAGGCCGCCGGCACCCCGCGGCCGGGCTCGCACGCGTGGTGCCTGTGCAGCGCGGCCATGACTCTGAAGTTGGACATGCCGATGCGATCGCATTCGCCGCCGCCGCCTGGCTGAGGCGGCTCACCGGTTGTGCTCGCGCCGCCGTCGAGCAGGAACAGGCCGAGGTACTGGTGGCCGGCGAGGTCACGCGGGCAAGGGATCTCCTCGTACCGCCGCGCCAGGGGGTCGCACACGACGAGCCCTGCAGGAGTGCGGTTGTGGCTACCGTACGTCCCTCGTCGTGACGCAGCCGAGCTGCTCACCAGCTGGCTGTGAAGCTCGGCGCTGCGGTAGATGAGGAGGAGGCTGCCGCGGCGGTCGGCGATCTCCCAGGTGCTACCGCCGCGCGGGAGAAAGTCGAGGGAGAAGTGGCCGCGGGGGGTGGGCGACAGCGGCGGCTGGATCGTTGCCAAGTCGAGGGAGAAGTGGCGGGGGAGGATGCTTCTTGACGACGGGGACGATGCCATCTGCTGCTTTGGGAGGGTTTTCCCTGCGCCGCCGACGGCTTTCCTTTCACCGTGGAAGTACCGGCAATGGGGTGGCGTGGCGTGCACTGCATCCGGCAATATGGACTAGATAGATATCATGGACGCCGTGTTGTACGTGGACTGTGATCGGGGTCTCGATCTCGGGTCTCCTAACCCGATCGATCGTACAAGTGTCGACTATGCTTAAGGAAGCGAACCTTAACAGCTTTTTTTTTCATGTGAAAGGCCTCAAGCTACGAAAGCGGCCCATTAGACTAATTGGGGGGTATCGTATTTTCCAATGCTCAGAACTGTAGTGTTAGTAGCGGTACCACCGTGGCATTATTTTCGTTGGCCGATACAAAGACCACATGCATGCATACTGATTTTTTTTATTTTGTTTCTTTCTCGACCATACGTGTTATGTTTATTTTTTTATTCTTTTCTCTTTTATCTAATCCCGCTCATCCATGCATGCGGCTATGTACTAATGCATGCGGGTTTTTCTTTATTTTTATACATTTTGTCCTACATGTGATTGATCTCCTTTTCTATTCTTTGTTGTTTATATTATCTTCGGTATTTTCTCTTCACTTGTCTAATTCCGATTTTTCTCTTTTTTTCATTTTTCCTTTTATTTCCCATTTTATTCTGTTCATTTTTTATTCATTGTGGATACCTATTTGTTCCATGAGTTTGTATAATCAGTTCTAGGTATATAACTATATGTTCTATGAGTTCATATAATTTATTCGCAGTGTATAATTGTTTGTTCGGTGAGTTCATGTAATTTGTTCGCAGCGTATAATTGTTTGTTTGGTGAGTTCATATATTTTGTTCGCAGCGTATAATTGTTTGTTCGATGAGTCTATATAATTTGTTCGCAGCATATAAATGTTTGTTCCGTGAGTTCATATAATTTGTTCGCAGTGTATAATTGTTTGTTTGATGAGTTCATATGATTTGTTCGTAGCGTATAATTATTTGTTTAGTGAGTTCATATAATTTGTTCTAGTTATCAAATATTTGTTTCCGAGTTCTTATAAATTGCTGCGGTTGTATCATAGTTGTTCTAGATATATAGAACCATGTTCCGTGAGTTAATATAATTTGTTCTATGTGTATATATGTTTGTTTTACAAGTTCGTATAGTTATTTGTTTTGCGAGTTCGTTTATGTACAATTAATTTGTTTTGTAACTTTCGAGATTTGTTTCAAGCATATATATCTGATAAAAGTCTACCAACTCGCATATTTGTATTCTGGGTTTGTATAGGTACTTTTTTTTTTGCTTTTTTACACTTATTTGTTCACCATGTGTATATCTTTTGTTTGCGATACATATATATTTGTTCTGGCTATTTTGTTCATTTTTAGATTAGTTGTTCGCAATGTAAAAAATTATTTGTTCACTTTGTAGACTAAATTGTTCGATTAAAATTATAATTTATTCGTGACCTGGATGTATTTGTTGCCGATGCGAAATAATTTGTTCTCGATATTTAGATTATTTATTATGTTAAATTGTCTGATGGTGTCTATTGAACATGATGACATCAGCTAGTTTGTTTGATTCTTCATATCTTTCGTGGGCTCCCTAGCTGCATGTATCTTCTCCTATGTGTGGTCCCGACCCAAAAACAATGTTGCATGTATACCTTTCGTCATGTGGTTGCGAACTTACGGTTGCATGCAACTAGCGAGAAAATTTGCTCGCGTGTTGTATACATGCTGTTAGCGTTGCTTGGATCAAAGACATCGGTATAATTTGATTACCCAAAGCATTAAGCAAAAACCCATGATGGCGTGCAGTCTGAGCCTCCGAGTTCCTGCCTCGTGTGTGGCTCAGATAAGACATCCCACTAGCAGCCCACGAAGTAACCACACCTCCGCAGGCCGCATGCACCAACGCGGCCCGCTAGCTCAGCCACGTCCTTCGGGTGATGGTGGTTTCCGCATCACGCATGTGATGCATAGTCGCGCCCCTCACCCTCCCCCTCTCTTTGCACCTGCACCCACACCGGCCGGGTGGCGGGTGTCCATTGGATTCTGTGCGTAACAAACAAAAATAACATATTGTCGGATCTTAAGACTGACAATCCACCTATGGGGTACCCAAGTGATAGATTTGTAGGCGAGGGATCGTCGAGCGAGAGCTTGAAGGTAAGGGTGAAAATGGTACGGATATTATCCGTTCGTATTCGAATTCGTATTCGTTTGGAGGGGTTTATATCCGTCCGAATCCAAATCGGGATAGTTAGTATCCGGTACCGATCCGAATCCGAATACAAAAAGTTGGATATTTAGAATGTCGATATCCATCTCTATCTTATCCGACACAAGTGGACCCTATCCGTATCCGATCCGAATCCGATGGAAAAAAATATATTCGATCCGTATCCGATGGTATCCGTCCGTCTTCGATCCGTTTTCATCGCTACTTGAAGGTGACACAAGAGGCACGATTTAGACAGGTTCGGGCTACCAAGAGGTATAACACTCTACGTCCTGTGTCGGTGGTGGTGTTTGTATTGCTGGTACTCCGTCAAGCTTCGGGAAGCAAGGACGAGCGTATGGGTTGCATGCAACCGTAAGTTCGCAACCACATGACGAAAGGTATACATGCAACATTGTTTTTGGGTCGGGACCACACATAGGAGAAGATACATGCAGCTAGGGAGCCCACGAAAGATATGAAGAATCAAACAAACTAGCTGATGTCATCATGTTCAATAGACACCATCAGACAATTTAACATAATAAATAATCTAAATATCGAGAACAAATTATTTCGCATCGGCAACAAATACATCCAGGTCACGAATAAATTATAATTTTAATCGAACAATTTAGTCTACAAAGTGAACAAATAATTTTTTACATTGCGAACAACTAATCTAAAAATGAACAAAATAGCCAGAACAAATATATATGTATCGCAAACAAAAGATATACACATGGTGAACAAATAAGTGTAAAAAAACAATGTAAAAAATTATTTGTTCACTTTGTAGACTAAATTGTTCGATTAAAATTATAATTTATTCGTGACCTGGATGTATTTGTTGCCGATGCGAAATAATTTGTTCTCGATATTTAGATTATTTATTATGTTAAATTGTCTGATGGTGTCTATTGAACATGATGACATCAGCTAGTTTGTTTGATTCTTCATATCTTTCGTGGGCTCCCTAGCTGCATGTATCTTCTCCTATGTGTGGTCCCGACCCAAAAACAATGTTGCATGTATACCTTTCGTCATGTGGTTGCGAACTTACGGTTGCATGCAACTAGCGAGAAAATTTGCTCGCGTGTTGTATACATGCTGTTAGCGTTGCTTGGATCAAAGACATCGGTATAATTTGATTACCCAAAGCATTAAGCAAAAACCCATGATGGCGTGCAGTCTGAGCCTCCGAGTTCCTGCCTCGTGTGTGGCTCAGATAAGACATCCCACTAGCAGCCCACGAAGTAACCACACCTCCGCAGGCCGCATGCACCAACGCGGCCCGCTAGCTCAGCCACGTCCTTCGGGTGATGGTGGTTTCCGCATCACGCATGTGATGCATAGTCGCGCCCCTCACCCTCCCCCTCTCTTTGCACCTGCACCCACACCGGCCGGGTGGCGGGTGTCCATTGGATTCTGTGCGTAACAAACAAAAATAACATATTGTCGGATCTTAAGACTGACAATCCACCTATGGGGTACCCAAGTGATAGATTTGTAGGCGAGGGATCGTCGAGCGAGAGCTTGAAGGTAAGGGTGAAAATGGTACGGATATTATCCGTTCGTATTCGAATTCGTATTCGTTTGGAGGGGTTTATATCCGTCCGAATCCGAATTCGGATAGTTAGTATCCGGTACCGATCCGAATCCGAATACAAAAAGTTGGATATTTAGAATGTCGATATCCATCTCTATCTTATCCGACACAAGTGGACCCTATCCGTATCCGATCCGAATCCGATGGAAAAAAATATATTCGATCCGTATCCGATGGTATCCGTCCGTCTTCGATCCGTTTTCATCGCTACTTGAAGGTGACACAAGAGGCACGATTTAGACAGGTTCGGGCTACCAAGAGGTATAACACTCTACGTCCTGTGTCGGTGGTGGTGTTTGTATTGCTGGTACTCCGTCAAGCTTCGGGAAGCAAGGACGAGCGTATGGTTACAATGGTGGTGTATCTGATGGATCACCCTCGTTCCCCTATCTAAGGACCTCTGCCCTCTTTTATATATCCCAGGAGGTAGGGTTACAATATGAGAGTCTTAGTTGGAGTCTACTAGGACTCGATCTTCTTTGGACCGGCCGCCGCCCTCTTGGTGATGGGCCTAGGGGTACCCATATCCCACACATATATTGACACATAACCAAGTAAAATAAGTTTCAGAGATCCACATCATATTAATTAGAGTTGCAGACTTACAGTTCCACCAAAAAACACGCCCATTACATAATAATAATCATAGTACATTATTGTAGATCAACAACACAATCACACAGGTAGCAACCATCAATCAACAGAAGTACAAAACCATGCTGGCTCTGGATAAGGTAGGAGTGCAGCTAGAGTTTTAGTTGGGCCGGGCTGATTTCGTGATGCATAAGATTATGGGCCTCTTAAAAAACTAGAGAGCTCGTGTTATTCTGAGGCCCATGCATCACCCACGGGTGAAATTCTACACCCGTCTCAGTACGGGTCAGGTCGGATGTAGACCCACGAGTGAGATTTTGCACCCACGCCCACACCCAATGGGTGCGAAACCCGCGGGCACCCTCACCTGTGGGTCCGACTGCCATCCCTAAGTAGGAATACCAAAGCTGAGGGGAAATGTTAATGGCCCTCAATGCCAATCATCTTGTTTGGATGTGCTTGTAATTGTTAGTTGGAATCAAAGGTGGCAACCAATTCCAATTCTTGTTTGGATGTACAAACTGATCATTTGTATGTGTTGAAGAGTTTGAACATTAGACAATGATGTACATGTATAAATGCACTATTCATAACTTGTGGATATATTAGAATGGTTATATATCATTTTACACATTTATATATAATTAAAATAATTATTTTTTAGAAAAACAACAAGAATATAATCTGAAAATTTAGAAAAATAGCACGAATATAATGAAATAGTGTCAAAAATTGGACAGTAATAATACCACAACACCCATCATATAAGGTGATAACACAACGTGGATAGGCTCCAAGTCTGTTACAAGTACAAACAATAAACAACATCATACTAGTTCCACAATCACAAAACAAGATATATGTTCTTGCCCATCATACAAGAAGCATCTAATTAGGACCACAAGTTCTCAAGTAGTACACACAACAAGCATACAGTACATCGCTTAACTGCCATTCTTCTCATTCAACAACAGCAACCATTCCTTCCTCATGGACATCGGGAGTTCCATAAGTGCTTGGAACAACCGTTCATTAAGAATCAACTTCCCATAAGATTGCAACGTGTCATATCTAGCCAAATCAGATATCATTTGAAGTGAAGTAAGAATTTTAGCAGGTGGAGTTACTTGGGGCAGTGGTAACAAGCAAATAAAAGAAATAAAATGCCAAAACAAAGAGTCGTACCCTTAGGTACAACAAATCCATCTTGGCGGCTCTCGCTGCATCACGTAGAACTCTTGAGTCAGAGGTTGAACCCTCCTAGCTAGGTAATACATATAGAAATTTCATGTTCCAAACAACCAAACCTAGCATATTAATGGTGATTTATTGTTTTATGTTCCTATGCCTCCCTTGGTCAGCCACAGAAACACAAACATCAACATGACACCAATCTAGTGCTCCAAGTGCATTGCCAAACCACTTCCATTTGTAATCATTAGGTGGTTGAAGGATCACGAAGCTTAATGAATCCCCACTGAGAGATGGTATAACTGTCAACACATAAGAGAAGTGTCTACCGATAGTCTCTAAAGAATGCTTGTAAGTGCCACACAACAACCTTATTTTTAAACCATGTCCAACTACAAGTAAGAGCACAAGAACCTTTTTTTAACATAGACACTGTCATGAAGACAACACTTCTCACTCAATATGATGCATAGATCATGGAAGTTTCTTTTGGTCAAACGCAATTTATCATAGCATGTAACTTCAGATCCATCATACATGTCTTTGAGCAAATTCTTTCTCAAATTGTGCCTACGCTCATCATCAGTAAAACACCCTAATCCTTTGGTCCCCTCTGTGAACTAAGATATGCTAACCCAAGAATAGCTGACTTGAAATAGAGTTTTGTCAACACAACCCTTCTCTTCCTTCTTTTATTTTCCCCAGTTATATAAGAAACCAATTCAAGATCTGACATAGTGTAGCTACAATGCACACACATTATTTGTAAGAAAAAAATTCTGACACAATGATACACACAACATGCATGGCATACAACAATACATCTTGGAATACAATAGCACAATACATCTACCGGATGTCGACGACGGTGGGGCAGAATCTGCCGGCTCACACATTCGTCTGGCACAGCTACGCGATCCCTAGGGTAAAGTTCTTTGGATGGCTCCTCCTTCAAGGTCGAAACAACTGCAAAGTGAACCTCAAGCGCAAGAACATCCTCGATGATGCAAGGTGCCCCATCTACCGCACCAGTGATGAGGACGTCGACCACCTGATCTTTGAATGTCTGTTCGTCGGCAGCTTCTGGGCTCACCTGGGATGGCCGCCGGGAGACCCGCCGCGCGCGACCAACCTATGGACAACGACAGCGCCATCTGGCCTCCCATCTAGCCTACCATCTACCTTCCTCCTCCTCTACTGCTGGCAGCTCTTGAAACACCAGAACACGGTGGCCTTCAACCAAGAGCAGCCCAACCTCAGCAGACTCCTCCACCTTTGCAATGATGGAAGCTCGCCTATGGCGTTGTCGGCTGCCACGAGCTCAGCAGTCCGTAGTAGATCAATGGTGTAATCGGTTTCATATGTAATCTACTCCCTCCCCCTGTAGCTCCCTTGAACTAGTGGCCACCCAAGCTCTTGGCCTTTGTAACAAGTGCCCAGGCACCCTCCATTCCCAGGCCCAGCCTGGTATCAGTGAAAAAAAATCAGGTAGGCATGGTCATCCCCCCGTTGCCCCTTAAAAAAACAACACATCAATTAGCTATCACATACCTTCAATTGCCCTGAAGAGCAACCAACACTTGAAACAATAACCTAAAAAATACAAGAAAGAGGGGATTAGGGTTTATGTGTGGGCTGCTAATGAGTGGAAGACATAAGAGAGAGAGAGGCTGTAGGGAGGTGCCATGGTTCTGCACATCTAATGGAATAGGCGACGAGGCAGGGAGGACAATGCGCCTACACATCAAAGATGCAGGGGCTGTGCACGGAGAGATGCGGAAGCAGGGGAGATTGGGGCGAAGGTTGAACGGTGGGGAGATGGGTGCCGACGGAGAGTGACCGGAGACAAGAGAGAACGACGAGGAGGACGCTACCTGCAGCGCCGTTGTCCCCGTGGGGTCACCTCCCGTCCGCTCCCCTCAGGCGGTGGTGGCACTTCTTTTTCATGAGAGACAGGCGCGGGGAGAAAGAACGGGGGCAGGGAGAAGTGCTGATTCAGGTGAATATAGGGGGTGGGGGGGGGGTCGCTTTGAATTGTGGCGGGCTCACGTGGGCTTGGCCAAATATTTCGTGGCATTGGAGCCCAATTCCACAAGCTAATACCAAGACCAACCAAACAACAGTATCTAGGGTCACACAATGCCAATTCCTAATTCTAGACCTCAAAGCCAACATCCAAACGCAGGCGTAATAGTTTTGTTGTCTTTTCCTTTAGGCTTCAAGCCTGTCCATGTACATATTATTTGTTTATAAAAAAAAGAGGTAGGGGCCTTCCCTACCGTGCCCGTCAAAAAAAAAGAAAAATTCAAGATGACATCTAGGGTTTTTTTATTTCATGTAATAACATAGAAAATGGGAGGAGCATCATGGTAGCACACATATAGTCGCCTCTAAAGAAGTCCATCTTTGATATATTCTGAACTCATAAACATCGAAAAACAAAATAATTGTTTGACTTTAAATTCAAAAAAATTAAATTGTTGAAAACTTCACCAATCATGTGTAGTAATACTTTTTTTTGAATTTTAACATCTAATTCTGTTTACACAAACATTTAAGAATCTCCTGAAGTTCTTACAAAAATACTGTAGTAATAAAATAAGAATATCCCGTTTATATATTTAAATTAATATAAGAAACTCCTGCTACTAATTCTTCCGCACAGGAACAAAGTATAGCTGAGACCCCTAGTACAAGCAACCAATACAAGACTTACCCCTTCTCCATCCGTTTCCCCCAAAAACCTCTGAGACGTAAAGCATCCTTGCCTCTCCCGCCATGTCTGACGTCTCCCTCCTCTCATATTTATCCCATCACCTTGTCTCTCCGTCTTCCCCAATCCCCATCGAGCTGAGCAACCGCTAGTCCTTCACCGTTCAGTAATGGCGTCCTCGCCCTCCTCCTACGCTTCCGCCTCTTCCTCTGACGAAGCCACAACGAGCAGCGACGGCTCGGCAGTGCAG